>APFE030939896.1:75290-88819 GCA_000404065.3 Pinus taeda
ATGATGATTGAATTTATTATGAGTAAACAATAGTGATTGAATTTATTATATTAATAGATAAGTTGATTTTGGAATAAATATTTTAAAATTAAGGTTAATTATGGAAAATTATGAGGTGAACGGAAGGTATTTAACTTTTACATGATATTTTAGAATATTTTTAATAGTATGCATAAATCTAAAGTTGGGATTTATCTCCAAAATAGTTATACCATTTTTTCCTTCTAATTAAATTGACTAATTAAAAAAAATGTTATATGAACATGTGTCATAGGAGTTGAGTTATGGTTTTTTTTTGGCAAGTAATATTGATAAGCCGTGATATTGGTCTATGATATTGTAACAAAGCCTATTTGTAGATATAGTAAAGCATGGTTGGATCTCCATGGTTAAGATCCATGTTACATGTTTATAATTAATAATTATAATTATAATAGACAACTTATAATTTAGTTTATTTTTATGATTTTTTAATTTTAACAATGTGAGATGTATCATGAAGTAAGTGTTTTCATGTTTATTATGAAGTGATGTTTAGCTATATTTACCAACCAATTAAACAATATGGATGTGGTACCCATGAGGTGTAGACCATTCAAATTTAATGGGGTTTAATCCCCATCACGTTCGAGTTTCAAACTTCAGGGGAAGTTGTTTTTGGATAGAAGTCACTTTGGGTGAATTAAACTTCCTCATAGGTGTGGCACAATCCTTGTGATTAGCATTATTTTAATAAATTAATATTAAGTCAAAATAATATAATATTTTACTTTATGCTATGTGAGGTACATTTTTTTTTTTTTTTTTGAACTGAAACAGGTATGTTTTTATTTATTTGAAGGTAGATGGTTGGGCCAAAGCATAAACAACCAAGAGTACAGTTCTCCTTATCCTCTTTCTTATGCTGGGATGGATTACAATTATCAAGAGAAGCAAGATTGGTATGATATCTCGTCATTAATGTTGAGTTGTCCCTTCTGAAGAGCACACCCTTTATTTTCCATGAGGTCTGCTTCATTGTTCGAATTCCTTAGAATTGGGCAGAATTTGTAGGTGTCGAATTCAGGGAGGGTTCTCTTTACTCTACTGAGAATTTTGTTGAGGCTTGCATTATTGAACAATTCCTCCATGTTGAGTTTTTTTATTAGTATTTCTGAGTCTCCAAATGTTTGAAAGTCTTTGATGCCTCTTTCCCTTGCAATTTGGCATGCTTTGAGGAGAGCCAGAATCTCTGCTTGATTGTTTTTTTTTTGCCTAATACCCCAGCAAAAGCAATCCCTTCTTGAGCCATCCAGAGAGTACATAATACCCCCTGCTCCAGCAGCACTGGGGTTTCCTTTGGAAGCCCCATCAAAGAAAAGTAAGGTTATATGTTGGTGCCTCCACCGATCTTGGAAAGTGATGTCAGAATCTCTTTTTCACCATTCAGGTTTGCAATGTGGGGTACCAAGGGGAGCTTTCGAGGAAGAGGGGAAAGAGAATCCAACCATCTCTTTTCTTCAGGAAGGAGAGTGAGGTCTTATTTAAAGTAAGATTGTTGGACTGCTTCTAAAAGGAGGGATTTTGCTTTGGTTGCTACTTTAAAGGGAGTATAAGAGATTTGTTTGAAAATCTGTTCATTCCGCGTCAACCAAATTTGCCAACATACATATTTGGGGATGGCGATCCAAATTTTGTTCCATAGAGATTTAGTGGGAATATTGTGGGGATATAGGTGGCTCCATGAGGCAAATAACTCTGCTACAGCATCATGGCCGAGGGGGGGGAAATGTAGAGTTCATGGAGAATGTAGCCCCATACTTCTTTAGCACAATAGCAGTCAATAAAGAGGTGTTTAGTTGTTTCAGTATTACTTCTATAGAGGGCACATCTATGCGGTCCTGCGCTTCCCTTGGTCAGATTTTTTCCTGTTAGGACTCTGTTATGCACTAAAATCCAAAAAAAAAAAAAAAAAAAAAGCCTTTGGGAAGACCTCTAGGATCCCATACATTTTTCCAGAAACTGGGCGGATGATTGTTGATTTTTGTTGGGTGAAGGGCGATGTAACAAGCAGTTGTGGTATACCTTCTCGAGTGTCCCCATCCCCATGCGTCCTTCATGCTTCAATGAACTAATGCTGCCTCTTCAAGCAATTCGATGAGCCGATTTTGTTGCTACAAGAGTCCAACAGGGATGCCGTGGAAGTCTCAGCAACACCAATTGTCTTTGCTATTCCACCTAGAAAGATCGTAGATGCTATTGATGCTAGCGCGTTGGAGCCACTCCTTTATGTTTGTGATGTCTTCAGACTCAGATAGCGGAGCATGATCCATAATGCGATCATCCCACAGAGAGGTTTTCTTCCCATTTCCGGGCACATGATACACCTTCTCTCCGAAGAAGTGTAGACTTTTTTGGCATAAATTCCAGGTTTGGGAGCAGTTAACTAAGATGCAGGCTTGCAGATTCCGTAGCGCAGGACCATCTGCGTACTTGTGCAAGAGTGATTGACTGACCGGGTGTTGTGGATCACAATGCAATTTCCATAGGATTTTGCCACCAAGCACAAGGTTAACCATCGCAGGATTGTGAATCTGTAAACCACCCTCTGTGATGTTTCTTTTCACTGTGTCCTAGTTGATTAGGTGAAATTTTTTCCTAATTCCCTTTCCCCCCTTACCATAGAAAATCCCTCAGGAGTTTATATATTTGATCCATAACATTTTTAGGAGCAAGAAGAAAAGCAACTTGGTAAATTGGCAACACGGACATTAGAGTTTTAATAAGAATTAATTTTCCTCCTTTTGTTAACCAGTAGCCTCTCCAAGATGAGATCTTTGTTTTGATTTTGCTGATAATGTCGCTCCACAGATCCATTTTGTTAATTCCATTTCTAATGGGCAAACCCAAGTATTTGATCTTGTCCCATTTTGCATAGGCTTTAAAGCCTAGTATTTGAGATATGCTCATGAGCTCTTTCTGTTCCATATTCCAACCATAAATTTCACTCTTTCTTTCACTTACCAAGGCTCCTGTTACCCTAAAATAACATTTGAGGACTGAGTCAAATGCCATTGCAATTCTGAGAGAGGCTCCTCTGAGAAGCATAGAGTCATCCACAAATAGGACATGGTTTAAGGGATCTATGCCATGGGAAATTCTGAGGCCAGGTAGTGATCCAGTGTCTCTCTCAGCAGTGAGCTTTCTGCTCAGACATTCAACCAGCATAATGTACAGAAAAGGAGAGATGGGGCAACCCTGCCTAAGGACTCTTTGGGAATGAAAGAAGCCAGTAGGGCGCTCATTAACCAAGGGGGAAATCTAGGGATTGTCAATACAAGCTTTTATAATATTCACAAACTGGTTCAAGAACCGGAAGGAGCGTAAGACTTTGATGAGTAATTTGTGATTAACTGTATCAAAAGAATTTTCCATGTCTAGTTTTATCAACATTCCTTTTCCTTTTCCATGTTTACTTGAGTGAATTATCTCCTGCACTTGGATGACATTATCCAAGACGTGTCTACCTTCAACAAGTCCTCCTTGGGAGGAGGAGATGAGCCTTTTTAGTAATGGTTTAATTTTGTTTGCCAGCAGCTTGGCCAAAATTTTGTAGGAGGAATTACATAGAGATATGGGTTTGAATTTGGAAAAGGTTTCTGGGTTGGCCTCTTTTGGAATTAGTACGAGGTAGGTGGAATTGGTTCCTCCTCCTATCTTAGCTTTCTTTTTGAACCCTCTTATCATTTTCTGGAGGTCATATTTAATGGTATCCCAACAGATCTTGTAGAAGTGAATGGTGAACTCGTTAGGCCCAAGAGCCTTGTCAGGTTCCATAGACAAAATAACATTAATAATTTCTTCCTCCGTGAAGGGTTTTATGAGAGCATGATTTTCTTCTGAGCTAACAAGGAAACATATGTTTGAGAGGAGCTTTGTTGAGTCTTCCTCACTATCCTGTGTCCCTGTAGTAAAAAGATTTTTGAAGTGACTTTCTGCTGCCTCTTTTATTTGTGCAAACCCTTTGCAGATTTTCCCTTCTTCAGTTGTGATTTCTGAAATATGATTACGTGAGAGTCTAGCTCTATATTGGTGATGAAAGAAAGTGGTGTTTCGATCCCCAACCTTCAACCATAGGCTACATGATTTGATTCTCAAGTACTCTTCTTCCATTCTAAAGGAGCGAAAGGAAGAGCATTGGGCTTCTACCTCTTTGCCTATCATCTCTAAGGTGATATCCTTGTGTTCCATTCAACTTGTATGTCCTCCAAATTCTGCACTATTTATTTCCTTTGGTTGGTTGGATTTGAAGCGGGTTTTTTTTATCCTTTCTTTCAAGGCTTGTTTTGTTGCCTTGACCTTTTGATCGCAAACATAACATGGTGATCCTGAGATTGGTTTGGCCCAAGCTTCTTTCATTGTTTCCATGAAACCATCCCTTTCAATCCAGAGGGGGCTAAAGCAAAAAGGAAGAGGACCCAAGTCTTCTTCATCCTCCAGGAGCAACTGAATAGGCTTATGGTCTAAAGTTAATTTGGGGAGGATTTTTGTATTGATTATCTTGTTGTTCATCATCAGTGAGCTTTGAACTAAGAATCTGTCCCGACGAGCAGATATGTGTTCCTCCCCTGTCCTGTTATTTTTCCATGTATAGAGACCTCTTATTAGGCTAAAATTAGGGAGGTCCCATTGTTGGATAAGATCCTCCACAAAAGGCAACAAATGGTCTCTACTATTGTTGCCCCCTCTCTTTTCTTTAGGCTTTAAAACTATGTTCAGATCTCTAGCAAGGATTACGTTATTGGGGTTATGCTGCTCTAAGAATGCTAGGAGGGAATTCCAACATTCTCTTTTGTAGAGTAAAGAAATGGAACATAAATATTGAAGAGTGAGATAGTCAACTTACTTGCATAATGCTTTAATTATGTGAATATCTAGTGCTGAGTTTCGAAAGAGTTGTTCAAGTTGAAGAGATCTTATATCCATAAGGTAGCCAACCCCCTGAAGAGCCCCTTGAGCTTACTGCTTTGCCTGTGTTTTTCTTCCACTCCACCTTATTGATGTCAAGGAGGGCTTGCCCTTCGATTTTTGTCTCTTGGAGTATGAGAATATCTGGTGGTTTGATTTTCAGTAGATCCTTGACTGCATCTATTTTCATGTGGGTCCCCAAACCTCTACAGTTCCAAGAGACAAGACACGTTATTTACCAGATGGGGGGAGGGATCCTCCCTTAGGAGGCCTTGTTCTGGTATTTCTCCCAATAGACATCTCTATCGTGGGCTAGCTGCCTTGAGTTTTAAGTCTTTCAGCCTCCTTCTCCCTTGCTTCTTTATGGGATTTCCTTCCGGTTCTTTTTGACGGACGCTCGTAGATCTCGTCCTTCGATGATCCTGAGCTATCTGCTGGCTTTTTCCTTGTGACTTCTGCATAAGAGGAATTGGAGGGGCTGCCTTTGGAAGCCTCTCAGTGGCATTCTTCTTTGTCTTCTTTGTTGGAGTTGGATGTTCCTTCCTGGTCTACATTTTCTGGGATTATTTCTGAGGGTTGGGCCTGACTACTTTCTTTTTCATTTGGGTTTGGACCCCTTTCTTCAGTGGGTTTGGAGCTGTTGGGGGTCTCCTTTTGAGTGACTTTCCCCTACCTTTTTTTTGTTGCAATGCTTTCTGGACTGAGGTCCATTGCTCGCCATTGTGCATCTCTGCTTATTCCTCAACCTTTTTCTTGCAGTGTTTTGTGAAATGGATGTGACCATGGCAGTGCCTACATTTAAAAGGGAGTTGTTCGTAATCTAGTTCTTGAACATGTGTCCATTTGACGACTGTTAGCTTGATTGCTTCTGGTAGTCCCTCCTCCAGATCGACTTCGACACATATGCGGGCACACGAATATTGATCTTTTTTGACTGCTTGGTCTATGTATTTTCCTAGAGCATTGTCGATTAGCTGAAGAGAATTTTGGTTGTAGTAGTGGAGGGGAAGATGGGGCAAACGCACCTAGACGGGAACAGTTGATGGAACATCTTGAGCAGGGTCAAAACTGAGCGACCATTTGTTCAGATATAATCCTTGTGGACCCATAAAATATGGTATGTTCCTAAAGATTAAGCTTTTGTCCTCTGTACTTTCGAAGAAGAAAACGAAGTAGCTTTTGCCCACAAAGTAGCCTTTTATGGCCTCTTTGGTTAACGGGATCCAGTTTCTATCAACCCACTATTCAATAGATTTTGGTGAAGGCCAGATGCTAGTGAATTGGCCTATGAGGCCTCTCTCTACAAGATTAAGAGCTGCTCTGCATGTTTCTTCTTCCGGGAGTGCAACAGAGGGTAGGTTGTCCATTTTCTTCATGAATTTCTATTACATGGCGGAAGGGGTTCTCTTAATGCAAGCTGTTATCATTGTCTTGAAAGCCAGAACCTCTGGGGGGTGGGGGGGGAGGCCGACACCCACTGGAGTCGATTGGAGAGCTGAGGGGCTCAAGAGCTGATGTGCGCAACAGCCACAGGGGGCGCGCAAGAGCAGATGTGGTAGACCTAGTTTTCAGCAAAGAGGCAACGTGCGCAATAATTATATGTAAGGTATAATTTAACTAATAGATGAAATAGTCTTTTTGACACATCTTGGCAATATATTTCAAGAGAGATTGTGTTTTTTTGCTATTTAAAATGCACTTTCCAATGCATAACTAGATTCAACCCCATGAGAAAGCCATGGATCTCTCAAAACTTGTAGATTAAACAACTAAAAGTTACTATTGTTAAACATATCTACCAAATTGTGGACAAAATTGACCAAAAAATAAAAAATAAAAAATACCAAGAAAAAAGTCAATTGATTTATTAGTTATATTAGGTGATATTTTATAGATAGAAAACTTGTTATATCATTAAATATATAGCTTGAGTGGGCCTAATGGCTAAGAGCATGTGTTTCTTCCTAAGAGGTCACAAGTTCAAAACCAGAGTGGGGTAGAGTATGTATGCCTTCGTAGACTTAGCAGTCAAATCACTGTGCGGAGGTGGGTCCATTGTCCCACAAGCAAGGGGGTCTCATACGCCAATTTGGTGTCTAGCTTGGCTGTGACCTTAAAAATGGATATTATTATTATTATTATTATGATTACTACATATAATCTTAATTTATTTCAGAAAGACAATATGGAAAAAAAAAGGATAGAAAGTGAAAACAATAAGTCATTGTCTAACTATTATACATTATGGAAAGACTACAGATAGAAGCCAAAACTAAGAAATAATATAATATTTTACCTTACATAATACTAGGCAGAGTTTCGGGGAGGCTGGAGCGGGAGGGGTAGTAATCAACCTTGAATAAAAATCAAAAGTAAATTATGCTTGGGGCCATGCAATCACATCTAACAACCAAGTGAAAGCTCTATCTCTTTGGCAAGGATTAAAAAAATTTCTTGACAACGATGTTAACTCATTGAATATAGTGAGCGATTCCAAGATTATCGTCCAAAATTATATCAGACTCCTCGAGAATGGCCTCCTCCTCATGGATGAGTCCTCGTCATGGATGAGTCCTCCTCAATTATGATAAGAATAATACACTTGTTAAAAAAATTTGAGAAAGTCGAATGGTTCCACGTGTTGATAGCCAACAACAATACGACAGACATCCAGGCAAACATGAGGGTTGTATTAGCGATTGGTGTTGTATACATAAACAACCTTATTTCATCATGTCCCATCCCTAAGTCGATGGTTGTAGGATGATGTTGTACATCGATGGTACGGGTTTTTAGAACAAAAAGTTTGCAATTAAGGAGGCCTTCTTTCCAAGGTACCTCTGCATGGTGGTAGTTATGTTGGACGGCTATCCGAGGTACTTTCACTCTTTGTTATCTGGGATGGTAGGTGGTAGTTTATTGCACAGTTGTGGTGTCGTCGGATGACAGTTCATGTGCGACGACAGGTGTGTGTTATGAGGTTTTGTATCACCATTGGCTTGTATAATATATCATCTTCTGAAGGGGGCAGTTTCTCCATTGTTGCGAGCCTTTGGTCTTGGATGGGGGAGGAATGGATGGAATTGTTGTTGATAAGACCTAGCTCTATTTGATATTTATGAGTGACATGTTAGAGAGGAATGTTGGCAGGTTGGAGAGGAATGTTGGGGTGGATCCAGTCATCATATACCTCGGTTGGCTCCACTTTGTTAACCATAAGATTCAAGTTGTGCAGAAGTGAATTCCTGCTAAAGTGTCTTTAGCAGGGAATATCGGTCGAGGTGGTTCAGGCTTTGGGAGCTTAGGTTCAGGAAATGGCACCGGGAACATTGGTATGGAGAGTATAGTGGAGGGCTACTGCAAAAAAGTGACAAGGGAAATCGTCAAAGAAATAAACGATAACACGGTGGTAATTTACATGCAGTTGTCTGGAGTGGGTAAAGACTGGGAGACCGTGGAGAAAATTATGGAAGGTTTGGGTATGGATGTTCTAGGCATTCATCAAAAGGTCGATAATATAGAGATCAAGGTGGAGACGACTACAGTGGGAGTCTTAAAGGAGGTGTTTGGGGTTTGAAATCTCTTGGCCTCTTGTGCGGAATGTGATGAGCATGTTTCTCTGAAGAATTCGGTAAGTGATGGTGATAAACATGGTGTTGATGCTACAAGGATCCAGGGAGAAGAAGAGAACGAACCAAATATCATGAACATGTCTATGAGCAAGCCTGCAGGTGTGAGTGATGACGCTGAGACATAAAGCAGTTGATTGCACTATATATGGCACTTTTTGAGAATCTATAGTGATATAGCTCCTTCTATAGAACATATGTAAATAATCGTGGTAGCAAGATGGTCCATACTCTGTGTAACGAAAGAAAAGATATAGACAGTTCATATCTGAGTTTTGTAAGGGACCTGGCCTGTTTCCAATAATCTTAATGAAAATGCTACCTTTTTCTTTTAAAAAACAAAAACTATTAAGCATAATTTAACTAATAGATGAAATATTTTGTTTTGCTTGCATCTTGGCCATAGAATTTATAGAGAATTTATGTTTTTTTAATATTTAAATTACACTTTTCAATGTATAAATTAATTTAATACCATGAGAAAGTCATGAATAACTCAAACTTTATAGATTAAAACAACTTTAATTTATATTAATTAAAAAATATCTAATAATTTTATTTTATTTTATTTTTTAATTCAAAAAAAACTTTTCAATATTTAATAGATTAACACTATAAGAAACCCATGAATCACTCAATTTTATAGATTAAATAACTTAAATTTATTATTATTAAAAAATATTTACTAAATTTTATCGATAAAAAAAAGGCACAAAAAAATAATAAACAATGGACAACGTATTATCGCATTACACACTAAAACTAACCTTAATTTATTTCATGAAGACAAAATGGAAACAGGAGATAGAAAATAAATTAATGGGAAGGGAAAACAAAATGGACTTGTCTAACTACTATACGTGATAGAGAGGCTAGGGATAGACGGAAAAGCTGAGAACAATAGTTATACGATATTGGTGTTCAAGTGACGGAGAATTCCACATTTATCTCGGAAGTAAACCGAGGTTTACATGAAAGGGGTTGATCAGAGCACTCTCTATGTGATTTAATGTCAGTTTACCTCAATATCGACTTCTCAGGTTCTATGTATAGCATCCATAAGTCATAGGGTTTTAGCTGCTCAGGATCAATATTGCGAGAATATATATGAATATATATATATATATATATATATATATCACAAGTTTGACTCGGTTAGGTTAGTGTGAGATAACATGGCTGGGGAGAGTTTGATGGTAGTTGTAAGTTGTAACATTGGTGCTCTTATTCGGTGAGAAACTCTTGTCAAATTTCCCCATGTTTGTGTTCATACTCGATGGGATGTCTGAGTCCTGAGTTCGTCTGTGTTGTGTTGTTGCAGGGTGCAAGGCGCTTAGCGGAACGGTATTCACGGTCGTGAACAGGTGCTCCTACACGATCTCGTCCTCACAGGGGACTGCGGTGCTTCGCTCACTGGTTGCGACTTCGCCCTCACCATGCAACAGTCTCGACACGTTACCGTACTGACAGTTTGGTTGGTCCACCTTTTGGGCCGCACGGCCTGTGCTTTTGATGTGTGGGGCGCTGGCTGGTGTGCCATGGGCGACTGCGGGTGTGGCCTCAAGTACAACGACGCCGACAGTGTGCTGCCTACCACCCTTGCAGAGTTCAATCTCGTCCACAAAGATTTCCATGATGTCAGCGTCGTGGATGGATTCAAGGTTCCCTTGAGCATCAGCACAGACATCGGCACAGGAGACTGCAGGGAGGCCACCTGTGCCGCGAATCTTCAGCACAACTGCCCGGCCAAGCTCAGGGTTAAGGGCAGCAACGGGCGGGTGATTTCCTGTAAAAGCGCTTGCGAGGAAATCGGGAGTCCGGAATATCGCTGCACAAAGCGCTTGTGAGGAGTTCGAGAGTCCAGAATATTGCTGAACGGGCGACCATAACGACCATAACACCCCTCAGACGTTTTCTTCCAACTGATACGCTTATGATGACAAGACAAGCTTGATTACCTGCAGCTATCCCAATTATACGATCACCTTCTGTCCATTAGCTGCGGAATATCAATTCCTCTCCCACTTGTCAAAAGTTTTTATGAACTGTGTATGTTAAAAATATGAGTCATCTAATGAGGCCAAGGAATTACCCGGATGGCTAAAAGTGGTTGGAATGTGGGCAAAATTATTTCAAAAAATCTTGTAAAAGCAGTGCTTGAATCATGTTTTTTGTCAGGCCAGGCAGTAACTCCATTAAGCAAAGACTAAGCAAAGACTAATTTGTAGTATGTTTATTCCATCAGGTAGGTCTATTATATACATGAGGGAGAGACTGTTCAATTCATCTCCCGATCACTGTTCATATTTCTCATTTATTTATTTACATATATTTACCCAATCACAAGGATTAAGTGTCAACATTCCCCCCCTTAATCTGAAGGGATGTTGGTGAATCCAAGCATCATTCTGAATTGTTCAAGCTTTTCTCTTCCAAGCGCTTTGGTGAAGATGTCTGTAATTTGCTCATTTGTGGAACAATGACGGAGATGGATTGTTTTGGCCTCAACATGATGTCGAATTAGAGGATATTTAGTATTGATGTGCTTCGTTCGATCATGGAACTTTGGGTTCTTGGCCAACTATATTGCAGAGGTATTGTCAATCATGAGTGGAGTTGTTTGTACTTGTTTTACCTGCAAATCTTCAAGAATTTTCCTGAGCCACACAATTTCTTTTGTTGCTTTAGCTACTGCCACGTATTCTGCTTCTGTTGTGGAATCTGTTGGAACTGATTGTTTGCGTGATCTCCAGGAGATAGTTCCTGATCCAAGACTCATAGCATATCCTGAAGTTGATACCTCGGTTTCTTTGTCTCCATCGAAGTCTGAATCAGAGTATCCAATCAAGCTGAAGTCGTCCACCTGTGTGTACTTGATTCCAAAGTCTTGAGTTCCGTTCAAGTACCTTAAAACTCTTTTTGCAGCAGATCAATGTCCCTCACAAGGCTTTTGCATAAACCTGGAGAGGATACCAACAGCAAACGAAATGTCTAGTCTAGTAGTAGTTAGGTAGTTGAAACTTCCTACAAGCTGTGTATACTTTGTTTCATCCTCAAATTCTTTTCCTTCAATAGATGTGAGATTTAAGTTTTGTTCCATTGGAGTAGTAAGAGAATTGCACTCTGTCATGCCAAACCTGTTCAACAGATCTCCAATGTATTTCTTTTGAGAAAGAAATATGGACTTTGGATGTTGGTTACTTCAATGCCAAGATAGTAATGAACATAGCCCTAGTGGATTTCAAAACTTTTCCCAATTCCTCTTTATGGATGCAATGTAGCTTTCATTGTTCCCTGTCATCAGATCTTCTACATTACCACAAGATACAACTATTTTGCCACTTTTCTTGACAAATAAAGTTGCATCATCAAGATCAAAATGTTTGAAATTGAGTTTCAGAAGATACTCAGTCAGTTTTTCATACCAGGCTCGCGGTGCTTGTTTGAGGCCATACAAGGACTTCACAAGTTTGCATACTTTATGTTCATGCCCTTTCAGAGCAAATCCTTCAGGCTAGGACATAAAAACATTCTCTTTTAGATATCCATTCAAGAAAGCAGTTTTTACATCCATTTGATGGACTTTCCAACCGTTCTGAACTGCTAGTGCAAAGAGTGTCCGGATGGTAGCCCATTTTGCTGTGGGGGAAAAAGTCTCCTCATAATCGACCCCTTCCTTCTGTGCAAAACCTTTTGCCACAAGACTAGCTTTGTGCTTGTCAAGTTAGCCATCAGATTTATACTTGTTCTTTTAGACCCACTTGCAGCCGATTGGTTTGGTTCCTAATGGAGGATCAACCAGCTTCCAAGTGCCGTTCTTTATGAGGGCATCATACTCCTTTTGCATTACTTCTTTCCTTCATCATGAGAAGTAGCTTCTTTGAAGGAAGTTGGTTCAAAATCTGTAGACAAGTTCAATTCACAATCATAAGAAACATCCATATCAATAGGTGAATTAGAGTCATCTACATCACCTCCATTTTGCCAGTTTGAATTTCTGGTTCTTGTCTTTCCAACTTCATCGGGATGAAAATTTTCAAGTGTCTTTGTCACTCACTTTGGGGGACCTTTCTGAGATGGTCCAGGCTGCTCCGTTGATTGAGTTGGAACTGAATCAAGATTGAGTCTCCCAATTCTATCAATTACATCACTTAAAGCATCATCCGTTGTTGGAGTTTCATGCAGGGGAGAGTGTTCTCCAGAAGAAGATTCCACATGTTGATCTAGTATAGGAATCCCCCCTTCAAGATGTGGAATCTAATTATCAAATTCTTGAAATGATTTTGCTCTTGCGAATCTATCCAAGCGATCAAGTTGCCGCTCAACAACATTGTCAGTTTTGGATTATTCAAGGAGAATTACATCTCTAGATACAAAAAATTTCTTATTTACTTCATCACAGAGGCGGTATGCTTTGGAAGTGTTTGAATACCCCAGGAAGATACACTTACGACTTCTAGCACCAAGTTTGTTTCTATGTACCTTTGGTATCAAAGCATAACAGGTGGAACCAAAGACCCTGAGATCTTTACTGAAGGTACATGTCCATACCACATTTCATATGGAGTCTTGTTTCTTATAGTATTAGATGGACATCTATTCTTTATATATGTAGCACATAGAACAACATCATCCCAAAACATTATCTTTACATTTTTGAAGAAGAGCATGGATCGTACCATATTTAAGATTGTCCTATTCATTCTTTCAGCTATACCATTCTGTTGGGGATTATAAGGCATAGTTGTTTGATGTTTGATCCTATGTTGGCGAAGATAGTTTTCAAATTCATTTGATGTGTATTCTTTTCCATTATCAGTGCGAATAGACCCAATATGGGACTATGCATCATTTTCAATCCATTTATGAAAATTCTTGAATGTTTGAAAAGCATCAGATTTGTTCTTCAATAAGTAAACCCAACACATTCTGGTGTAGTCATCAATAAATGTC
>APFE030939896.1:90409-136551 GCA_000404065.3 Pinus taeda
AATGTGAGTCATAGAGTTCTTTCAGCTTTTGTAAGGCTTCAAAGGCAGTTGAATATGACGAAATATGGTGACTCACCTCTTCATTTACAGATGTTGCGATTAATGCATAAGTTTTGCTGTTTTTGTTTTCCCAAATGACGAGCTCTTTATCTGAGGTAGGCTGTACTAGGTCATTGTCTCCTCCGACATAGACTCCTTTCCACAACTCATTGAAAATGAGGGTGTGTTTTATCATTTGGGAGCATTTAGGATAGTTCTCCTTGCTAGTGAGAACTATTCCCACCATGGATATAATTGAATGCATTCTGTAAAAAAAATTATTTCTGCTGATAGAAAAATACTTCTGCTAGCAAAAAAAATCTATGTACTGTAAAAGAATACTTCTACTAGAAAAGAGAAAAACTATATTTTATCTATATAGAATATCTCCATTTGTACTTTCAACCTTATTTCATACAATATATCAAGCATCCATTCCCTTGACAAAAAGGAACTGCTCACTGCACCATTATCAATATATTATATTCCTTAAATCTAGAACGTCTAATAAAATAAGGAAAATCTTGAGAAAAATTGTTTCTACTCAAAGCCCCCTTTTTTTTTCTTTAGTGATACCAACGCTAGTCAAATACCTTCACAGTGTCAACATTTAGCACACCAAGATAAACTATTACTCCTTTAACCTTAATGCCTCTGCGCTGATACAATCATAAAAAACTGTGGTGAAAATTATGGAAATATGGCCAAAAAAAAGCATGTATCCTGTCCATATCCATGCATAGCCATGCTGTCTCCCCACCTGTTGCCAACCAACAAATCACACAGTGTATTCCCCAAAATTAATATTATTCAACCAAAAGGGCGCAAAGGATTATTGATAAGAGCAACTCTCAACAAAAAATATGAACCGTTTTTTTTTGTTTAGAAGTTCAATGCACAGGAGCGACAGAACATATGGAAGCTTTCAGGCAATAACCTATCAAGAATTTCCCCTTTCACGACTAACCATGATTACATCAGTCCATTATTAAGAACACTATATGCGTATTAACAAAACTGTAACTGTATTAATACTAAAACCACAGGTAATAACATCAAAACTGTATTAATACCAAGATCCGTAGGTAGAGTGGGCGGTGTAACCATGAACCATCACACAGTATTCAAAGCATATGCAAAAAAAACAGCGTATAGCCAAAACACATTCAACATATATATATACCAGTGTTCTTCAAAACAAGAGCAGCGTTCTCCACCGGAGCAGCATTCAAATCAGGAGCAACATTCACAATCGTTGCTAATCTCATATATCCAGCATTCTTCAAAAATATACCAGAAGTTGTCCCTCTCTCAATGACTTCTGAATTTAGGCAGTCAGAACAGTGAACAGACTATGAACACACTGCGCAGTACATAGAGAGGACAGAGGGCACAATAGACAGTGGACAGAGAGTAATAGACAATGGAGTTACAACTATTTTGGGAGCTGGCTCTGATACCATGTCAGGCCAGGTAGTAACTCCATTAAGCAAAAACGGATTCGTAGTATCTTTATTCCATCAAGTAGGTCTATTATATACATGAGGGAGAGACTATTTAGTTCATCTCTCGATGACTGTTCATATTTCTCATTTATTTATTTACATATATTTACCCAATCACAAGGATTAGGTGTCAACATTTTTGATGGTGGAAATGGATTCAACACCATCAAAAATGTCTAGGACACCTAAAATTTTGAATTTTAACAACTATAACTTGGATTTACAAAAATCCTTGCCAGATTTTCTCTATATATGACCAAAATTTCCATATCTTTCCGGGCAACTCCTCTGCCTCGTTAGACTATGCGCTAAAAATATAGTTGGTTTCTGGTTATGTTTTAATCTTATTGTATTGGTATCGTATTTTATGTATTCAAGTTTCTAGATAATATGGTTGGTTTCTGTTTGTGTTCTCATCTTATTGTATTGGTATTAGAGAAGGATTGTATTTTCTGTATTCAAGTTTTTGTGATCCATAATGAATTAAGAAAAGTCTTTCAGTGGAAATCGCATAAGAGAAATTTTTGACCAACGCGTTTTGAACCAACAAGTGTGGTTCATCATCCAGACCATATGATGTATGGTTCATCATTTGGTCCTCATGATGAACCATACTTGTTGGTTCATCACGAGGACCAGATGATGAACCACACTAACAGGGGTGGTTCATCATCTGGTCATGATGATAAACCACACTTGTTTGTTCGAAACATGTCGGCCTCCACACTAACAGGTGTGGTTCATCATCTGGTCCTAATGATGAACCACACTTGTTGGTTCGAAACGCGTCTTGTTCGTTTGAAACGTGTCGGCCAAACATTTCTGACTTTGCTTAAAGGATTGTATTGTTATCAAAGATGGATTTGGTTGGTTTTTGTAAAGATCCCAAGGGTGTTGATCAGATTTGACTGTGTGAACTCCCGAGTAGAAAAGTACTTAGTGACAGGAACTTGACCAAGCTAACCCTTGGGGTTTATGTTTTTTTTTATGTTGTCAATGAGTTTTTGACATATTTATTCGGTTTAATTTGTCCAGATTTTTCTTAGAACCACATGTTTAAGTTGTAAACTCTTCACAATCCAAGGGTAGATGGTTTTTTAGGTTGTTGAATCCATATATGTAGTCAAAACCCTATTCTAAACAATAAAAAATTAAGATTTGGCAAAAAAAAAAAATTAGCTAATGAGAACCTCCGAAACATAGCATGTTTAGACAATGAATTTTCTTTAAATGTCAATTTTTGAATTACTAGTTATATATTTAGTATATAAAATGTGTTAAAAATAGAAAATAATTAAATACATATACTATTTATAAACAATGACAATATTTATCTTCAGAAAATTAGAAAGTGAGACAGCGTTGCTCCTTTTTATGTTAAAATTGAAATATACAAATACAAAGCAAGTGGTACTCTATGGGAAGTTACTTAAGACGTATGACCTATAACACTATTACAAAATCGTCTCCCCTTTGTTATGCTAAGTAACTTCTGATTCCTAAATACTTTGTTCAATGACTGAACACAAACAAATTCCTTCTCCTCCTAACATCCCCATCTTTAACATTATCTTTAACATTGTTTCTAACCCTTAATTGGAGTTATGGCTTTGGAACTTATAGAATTTTTTTGACCTCTTCAACCATCAATTGGAGTTATGGTTTTGCACCTTTTAGGATCATTTTGAATGTCCACAATTGAGTAGTATCATAAGTGTGACTAACTGGAGTTATCATTTGGATCACATAGACTCTGGTTTACCTCTTCAACCCTCAATTAGAGTTACAGTTTTGGATCTTCTAGAACCCTTTTGACCTCTTCAACCATCAATTAGATTTATGATTTTGGACCTTCTATAATCTTCTTGAATGTACACCACTTGACTAGTCTCATATGCGTTGTTCACTAGAGTTATGGCTTGGATCTTCTAGAATCTTTTTTACCTCTTCAACCCTCAATTGGACTTATCACTTTAAACCTTCTAGAATATTTTTGAATATCCACACTTAGCTATTGGAAATATCTTTGAGTATCAACATCTAATATTCCAAGTAGGAAACAATTTGACTCTAAAAAATGTTATTTAATGTCTCAAAACTACTTTCCAATTGTTTTGAACCCAATTTTCCATATCAAAAAAAACCTTTAAAATGATCGTAAAAATTAACTTTTTTGAATTTTTCACTCTAAAAACAACAATATAAATTACAAATTATATTATTCAATTTGAAAAATAATTGTAAGCATTCTTCTTCTCTACTTAAACCCATCTAATTCAAGGTCATAAATATAAATCTTTCAAGTTTTTCGAGTTTGGTACAAACATAAATATGTGTTGTGCCAACTATGTTGTCTTTTCAGATCGAAAAAGCATAATTGTATTATATTGAGGCAATATAAAGATGATAGATAGTACATCAAAAGATTTTAAAAGCGGGATTTTCTCAGAAACTAGACTTCCTAGGAAAAGTCCTTGGGACTGACCCACAATAAACCAAATGTAGCATTTCTTGTACATCACATACAATTCCTGGAATATAAAACTGATTGCCAAGAAAGAACAATGATTTAGACATCATACCTATACAGGGATATATATCAAAATGATAAAAAAAAACATAACATACCTGGAGATATTCAGATGTTAAAACCCAGGGAATGAGAAATCCTGGATGGGGAAGGATTCCCCGTCAGATATTACCTTCACAGACCAGTTACCTGTTCGGGATAGAAGCCCTTCCTTGGATAAGCAAACAGCTTGCTGATTGTTGGTCCTATATATGTATTGAATGGAACATCCTTTCATTTTACCCCACAAATACATAATTATGTCCATCCAACCCGTAAGGTGAGGGCAGCTGATACAACATTTTCCCATAACATGATCAACCATAATTTTAGAATCCCCATAGATTGACACAAAATGAATATCAAAGAAAAAGAAGAAGGTAAGAAGACCTGCTAGAGCCATCGCCTCTGCCATGCAATTAGATCCCTTTCCTCCATTCCATGAGATGAGATAATGAAGTTTCTCGTCCATAATAATATGAACCCTACAGCCACATGAATTGTGTTGAGCAACACCATCAAAGAATGCCCTTGGGGCCCCCGAGAGGCCATCTCCTTGCCTGTTCCAATTGAAATTTTTTCTTTTTTGATTCTTAGCCAGAAGGGATTCACAGATGGATACAACATTTTGTAAGGTAGTCATAAAAGGCGCTTTCCTAGCTTTAAAGATAATTTTGTTTCTCCACTTCCAAGCACACCAAAGGAAAATGATAATAATTGGTCTCCAAGATTCACACTGCCCACTCCACCATATGAAAGCTTCCTCCGTGCAAGCATGAGACACAACAGGGAATCCTAATAAGACTGCCAATTCATACCATATTATTCGCGTTTTCTGGCACTAGAAAAACATATGGTAGTTGATTTCCTCTACTGCTTCACACATTAAACAAAATCCCGACCCATGCCAATTTCTTTTTTTCAAATTTTCCCACGACAAGTTTTTATTGTGGAAAACCAACCACGCGAAGCATTTTAGTCTGGGAGGACATCCAATTTTCCATAAAATAGAAGGAAAAGAAGGGCTAGCATGAGCTATTTTTAAACCAATCAAGTTAATGTAATATCTTTTATGCAAACCTGGGACCTCGCATTTGGCACTTTCCAGACCAGGATATCTTTAGGCAAAGAACGATGTAAGCCACTGCTTCTCAAACCGACTCTGATTATATTCCATTGTCTTGCTAAAGAGTCACACATCCCCATTCTGTCAGCCTCTTTCCACAGGGAACAGGACCCTGCCATGCTGCTTTGAGTTTATCCCAAGTGAAGAAACCCTTCCTATGGAAGAAGCTTAGGAGTTTTTCAGGAATAGAAATTTTCTCACGCTCGCTTATGAAAGGGTCAAGACCAATGATAATACTGCTGCCTGTTTGGAATCTCCATATCAAGTTCTTCAGAAAATAGTGTTCAATCTTTCGAAAGCGAGCCAGATAGTTGACCCATACTTGGCTCCAATCCTCCCTAATATGTACCAATGAGCCATATCTTTTCCACCCATGTATTTCTTTTTAATTGTGCTGCTCTAGGGGCCCTCTCCATAGACCCCCCTCCATAATGACTTACAGAGAGTGCCTTCCCAAAAGTTCTCAAGTCCAACAGCCCCCATCCATCTAAATTATTCGGCTTAGAGATCCTTTCCATTTTAGAAAGATGATATTTTCTCTGCTCTGATTTGCCACCCCAAATGAAGTTTGCAGTAATCTTATTCATTTTCTGGATGATACTCGTAGGGAGGAAGAATAAATGTGCCCAATATATAGCAAGTTGAGTTAATACAGCCTGTGATAGGATAATCCTTCCTGCCAATGATAGGCTCCTATATTCCCAAGCATATACCTTTTTGTCGTACCTATATATTAAACATAGTCAGTCTATTTTTTAGTATCCTTTTGATTTTAGCTGGAATCCTAAATATTTTAAACCATTTTTTATGGATCTCATATCAATCCCAAACAACGATGAGACCCATTTTGTTGTTTCCATGTTGACATCATTGTGGTACAGGATGGATTTTGATTTATTAATATGAAGACCAGTAGCTTCTTGGAATCTTTTCAATATGACATGAAGATTTGACCAGGTGACTGTGCATAGCTTTGCGAAAATGAGCACATCATCAACAAAAAGGTTATGCGAAATGAAGTTATTCCTGTAAATATTCATTGGCCTACATCTGTTTTCACTGACTGCTTTGTTAATATGAAGGCTTAGAGAGTTCATTGTCAAAATAAACAAGAGAGGAGATAGGGGGCAGCCTTGACGAAGACCTCTTTCTACAAGGAATAAAGGGGAAGAGATCCCATTTATGATGACAACATAGCTAACTTTCTCCACACATGCCATGATCCAATTTATAATATTGGATCTCAAACCAATCTTAGCTAACAAGCATCTGATAAACCCCCATTCTAAGCAATCATATGCTTTTTGTAGATCAATTTTCAGTATGGCTGCATCAGATTTGTTTGTAAGCATGGAAAATAAACTTTCTTGTGTATTAGCAACAACATCCAATATGTTCCTACTTTTTAGAAAGGCATGCTGGTCCTTTGTTAAAAAGCACGCTAAGGTAGATTTGATCCTTTCAGCAATAATTTTTGTAATAATTTTGAAAGTAATGTTGCAAAGGGAAATCGGCCTAAAGTCATGAAAGGATTCAGCCTATGATTTCTTTGGGATGAGTGTTATTTGAGCGGAGGACATAATCTAGTGGATGTTGCCTGAGATTCTTGCTGCCTCAACCATCCTTAGCAGGTCATGTTTAATGAGGTCAAAAAAGTGGATAAAGAATTCTATTGTCCAGCCGTCCGGGCCAGGACATTTGTCCTTCTTGAAGGACATCATTACACTAAGAAGTTCATCCTTTGTTATGGGCTGGAAAAGTCCATCATTTTTATCGTCATCAAACATGTGGGGGAATGGATCTATGCCCCATAAACTATCCTGAAACCTACAAACATACATTCTTTTATATTGTTTTTCAAAGTATCTCATAGCTTCCTTTTGGATGTCTTGTTCAGAGAAAAAGAAGCCCCCCTGACCATCGCTAATTTTCCAAATGGAATTTTTCTCCTGCATGGAATTTGCGTACCTATGAAAAAATTTGGTGTTTTTGTCACCTTCCTTGAGCCAAGTTGCCCTACTCTTAAGCCTCCACAAGGCCTCTTCCTGCTTCAGAATTTTTTGCTTTCTCCTTTCAAGCTCATTGAGGCGGCATCTCATATCAAACGAAAGTGTATTAGCAGCCATGGTTCCGGAGATACTGTCCAATTCCTTTTGTATTTCCCTCAGATCCTTTTTGTACATATATCTTTTCTTAATTTGCCAACCTTTTACCACCTTTCTCATCACGGCCATCTTGTCTCGAAAGGTCAAGAAGGGGGGATCTTGTATCTTGTAGATAATTCCTTCCAGGTTCTTGTTATAATATCATTAAAATCAGGTTCTTCTAACCAAGACCTATTAAATTTAAAAGGGTACCCTTTCCTAAACCCCTTCTCCCTCCAGCTGAGATATATCGGACTATAGTTGGAGATGAAGACATTTCCAATGGATGAGAAAGGCATTCCCATTCTGTTAATTATGCTAACATGAACAATAAAATGGTCAATTCATTTGGCAACATACGCCTCCTCTATCCTTCCGTTTTCCCATGTTGGCAACATTTTGGAGGGATTTATGTCTACCATATTCTTGTTCAGAAATTCACATTTAATACGATCTGCCAACGGGTCTCTTCTCCTGCTTATACCCCATCTCTCCTCCGGATTTAGAGTTACATTGAGATCTCCTGCAATCATTAAGGATTCAATATCAAAAATTTCCAATGCAAATAACTTTTCCCAAAACGAGAGCCTATTCTTATATGGGGCATAGATATTCAATATGTTAATTGGACAATTATTTCCTCTAATAGAGGCTGAGATGAGAATGCCTGCAAAACATTTATAGGCTTTTGCTCTAATCCACACAGGATCCCATAACACTGCTAGACCCCCCGACAGGCCTTTGGCCTCCGTAGCAACCATGTTGTTGTGATATCCTTTGAATTTCGGTACTCGAAACAATGAAGAATGGTTCCATTGTTAACCCTACTCACCAATAATGAAAAATGTTTAGGGAGAGGACACCAGTGGTTTCATAGCCTCCCTTCCATGTCATCAAATTACATGCATAAGTCCATGTCAAATGTATGACAGGTCTCCTACATGGAAGGTGAGATGTCAGTTACGTTTTAGCATTGCTTGCGAGGAGTTTTGAGGTTTTTTAGGGTTTGTTCTCGCTCAAATGCATGATGTGGTATCATTCCCTCACTTATCTTACTTGGCCCCAATGTGTTCTGTTGCCTTGAATCCTATGACAACATCCTTCATTTCCTACATTAATAGCCGCAGATGGTTGTAATTATCTTCATGTATGATCATTTCAATGAGAGTGTGGGGGGTTGAGCATTTACGGGGTTGTTGCATGCCATTTATCCCTTGGGACACCAAATCATGGTAATTTTGTTCATGTTTATATTTATTGCATATTTCATTTAGTCGAATGGTTAATATGGAGATTTTGCAGTCCAGTCCTATATCATGAAGGTAAACCTTCAAATTCTATAATTTCTTTTGGGTGGATTTCTCTTGAGGTTTCTCAAACTATAACCCCATTGACATTTTTTGGTTGTAGGAGTCTATTGTAGGTAAGCTATGTTCAGGTGTTCGAGTCTTAATCACTATTGTAGTGGCATGTGGGCATGGCAGTCTAGATGTCACAGAAGGCTCTTCAAGTCTCTTTGGTAGGCTATTATATCCTACCCACTCACAATTTATGTGTTTTTTAACACATTCTATCTTGTTGGGAATTGCAGTTTGAGTCTTATGGATCTGTTTTTTGTTTGTTTGTTTTTTGAAGGTAAATTGTTGTTATGACTCTTACTTTTTACGGTTTAAGGTGGAATATGCCAAACATTTCTTAATTTGGCTTGCTTTTGTTAGTTTGAAGTGCTTATGGTTAGGGTTTGTTATGGTGTTGGGGTTTGTGAAGTGTTAGGGCTTTGATTTTTGTGGGCTAAACCAAAAAATTGTCGAACGTTGCTTAATTCACTTGATTCTGTGAGTTTGAAGTGTTTATGGCTAGGGTTTTATATGGTGTTAGGTTTTGTGAAGTGACATGGCTCTGATTTTTGTGGGTTAAACTAAAAAATTGTCAAATTTTGTTTAATTCAGCTCAATTATGTGAGTTTGAAGTGTTTATAGGTAGGGTTTTATATGGGGTTGGGATTTATGGAGTGTCACGACTCTTATTTTTTAGGGTTTAAGGGTTTAACCAAGAATTTTATGAAGATTACTTAATTCAACCTGATTATGTGAGTTTGAAGTGTTTAGGGTTACAATTTTATATGGGGTTAGGATTTTTGTAGCATTAGGGCTCTGATTTTTTGGGTTAAACCAAGAATTTGCTTAATGTTGCTTGATTTGACTCAATTATATGAATTTGAAGTGTTTAGGGTTAGGGTTTTATATCGGATTTGGATTTGTGAAGCATTAATTGGGAAGGTTTGGCATGATTCTTATTTTATCCTATCATCTCACAATTTTTGTATTTTTGAACACATTCTATCCTGCTGGGAATAATAGTCCAAGTGTTATGGTTTTATATTTTTTGGTTTTGTGGATGTAAATTGAAGTTATGGTTCCGATTTTATGTATTATGTAAATTGATGTATCTAACATTGATATCTAACATAGGATGCTCCAAGCCTTTATCCTCTCTTTTCTGACATTTTCTCAGTGGCAATGTGCATAAATTTTAATCATTGCATCATATCGCATTTTGTATTGTTTAAATATGTATTTTCGATTTCGAAAATTCTATCTTATGTTTCATTACTAAACAATAAGAATTATGTCAAGAATCATATACCATTGGGCCAAATTTTGTGCTCGCAAAAGTTACTTGTTCTTACATTGGTTAGTAGGTAAGCATTGCTGCTTTGGCTTTGATCGTAAGAGAATGTGCATATTTCCTGAATGGAAATCTTAGCTGAAATATTTATAGTCAGTTTTGATATAAAATTTTGGTCTTCTCCCAAATTCATGAAATATTTCCTTTGAATTGAATGTCATCCATCCAACCCCATTATGCAACCATATGCATAGTGGAGAGCAGTGGTGTTCACATCCATGAGTGCATATAATGTTTGACCTTTCCTTAAGCCTATGAGAGACTCCATACATTTCACTAAACTCATTGTTGTGATTAATGATAAGGCAGGTTTGTTATGTATTAAAAGGCAAGGTAAATCAAACATTAACCACAAAAATAAATAGAAGAAATCACACACATAAGAACACCAAGACTTACCTTGGGAAAACCCCAACTCTAGAAAAAAACCCCAACTCCGGGAAAAAACCCAGACTAATAGAATTCAATTAGATTTAGCCAAAACCCTAACCAAGCCTGTTAGGGAGCCCTTCTCAACCCTTGGTCCCATACACTGATCGAGGAGACCCTGCTCAACCCTTGGCACCTTGGCCCACTTACAATGGAGACAAGTAGGCCTATTTATATAGTATTATTTGCAACCAAATACAACTGGCATAATACCACGGGAAAAAAAACCATGTGTCTAGAACCATTCACTATAGATTTTCATTTCATGAGTCAAGGTTAATCCTAACAACCCCCCCCCCCCCCCCCCCTTAAGCTTGAATAGGGAATTTCTATGGATTTAACCCCCTCTAAAGCTCCGAGAACTCAAGATTTACACATGCCTAATTATATCATCTCCATTATAAGTAATATAATTCTTAGTTCATTTATTTTTTCATTCTCTTGCCTTGCCTTTATCCATGCCTTTCATACTGACATTGATGTCCATATAAAAAGAACCCATCTACCAGATTACATGGGTCATTTGCTACTATAAGCACTAGTTCTCTAGGTGTTCTTTTCATATACATGGTTCATCAATTAATTAATCCTTAACCATTGACTATTGTGATCACTTAATCTTTTTGAATCTTCTCTTCCTCATCTAATAAAAAATCGTACAAATTTCATAATGAAACATCTACATTTTGTAATTCATGCAATATGAAACAACATGTTTTACATGTACTATTGTGATTTCTAACCCTTTCAAACAAACTGTGGAGCGGAAAAAGAACCTCATGAACACGCATGTATTAGCTCATATAAGAAGAGATGCATTTCCATTCACATGATTGATATTTTATTGTCACACATTTTTGCAAGTGATATGTGGTGTTTTTGGACAACAATGTTGAAGATGTCTCCATAACTCTCAATCCCCAGTGGGGCTGCCTTCATGAGTCTGTTTCACCTCATCTATGGTTTCAATGTCAACCTTTACGATCTCCATCAATTCTTCATCCCAGAAAAATTAGGGACTTTTGTTCCTAGCACAATATGTGGCCTCTTCACCCTTAAATCATCATGTTCATAGTTGCTTGTGGCACCTCTAATCAGTTTGAATTCATGGCTTCCTCTTCACTAACATTTCTTTTGGTTCATCCTTGTCTCAAGCATATTCATTTTGATTTTGATCCTATGCATATTTGTTTTCAAATATTCCTTAGCCTCAACCCTGGGTTTCCCATGCAACATCATCTGAGGGTTTCTTTCTCAACGCCCGACCTCCATAGCAAAACATTGTAATTCAAGTCATTTCTGAGCGTGCTTAAAAATTGTTGTAATCCCATCTCCCTCTTTCTTGCTTCCATGACCCTCATAGTGCGAAGCCGCCAATTGAACCAGTATTTTCTCCATGATCCACCAATTTCAGGTTCCCTATATACCACTTCGATACAAAATCTCATTGCAATCTCCACAATGTTGATACACCTTAGGGAAATATCTCTAATCGCAGCTCTTAAAATGCACACAAGCAATGTTGGACACAGTCCACATGATGCTCATCATCCATAGGTAAAACACAACAAATGCCTCAACAACTCTTGCATATATATTCAACAACATCCTTGTAGGACTTAGATAGCGATCTCCACAAAATCAATCTATGCCTCCACCATAGGATTTAATTTGTAGATCCACACCAAATCTAACCATATCTATCCTAATATGGATTCTTTACATGCATATTTGACACAATCAAACATCGCAAAGAAGATCCAACTTCTTCATAAGAAAATATACTCTTCTTTTTATGTAGATCTATCCATAATTAAATTGCATGCAACAACAACAAAACTATAGACACAACAAAAAATTATTACAATTGCTCTGATACCAATGTTATGTATTAAAAGGAAAGGTAAATCAAACATTAACCATGAATAGAAACATAATTAATCACACACATAATAACACCAAGAATTACCCTAGGAAAACCCCAACTATGGGAAAAGAACCAACCTAATATAATTCAATTACATTTAGCCAAAAACCTAACCAAACATGCCAAGGAGCCTTTCTCAACCCTTGGTCCCATACATTAACTGAGGAGACCCTTCTCAACCCTCGGACCCTCACACTGGTTAAGGAGACCCTTCTCAACCCTTGGCACCTTGGCCCACTTACAATGGAGACAAATATTCCTATTTATAGGATTATTTCCAACCAAATACAAATGGCATAATACCACAGGCCACAAAAGCCATGTGCCCAAAACCATTCATTGTATAGTATCGTTCCTGAGTCAAGGTTAATCCTAAAAAGGTTTCACGAGATGCATCAATATGTCATATTTATAGGGTTTCCTAGAATATTCATTGATATGCATATTACGAGCCTTTCGTTTGATCTAATTTTCCCTTTTATTTTTTCTTTGGGAAAAATCTATTTTGTCTTGTGGGAAGCTATGAAGTATGTACCACATATCTACATTGTTGGGGTTCCACTTGAATGCATTTTTTTCCTTTCTTTCAAAAAATTTGGACCATTTCTTCATTTGTGCATGTCATCGTTGCACAGGGCCACGCTATTCTTCTTTCTTCTATCAATTTTATCAGATGTATCTATAGGGACTCATAGAATTTTCTCTTGAATTAAATGTATTAGATTTTTTATTAAGAGGCATTATGTTTAAAGATTTTTTCAAGGGATTTTGGCTCCTAATATTCAATTTGTAGTACTTTCAGCTATTGACATAAAAAATGGAGGTTCTGGTAATTTATTGTGTACATATGTTAAATGTTACTTTTAGTTTGAGATTTTTATAATTTAAAATTCAAATTGTTTGAAGGCAATATTATGTTATTATTCATATTTTAGGAAAAATGTAATGTAGAACAAGCCATTTTGTAGCTTGGAGATGATTGAGCTTCAAAGATATTTATGAAACAATGTAGATCTGACTGCTTAATCAAGAATGCTTAATCCAAATCGTAATATCTTTTAATCCTAGGTGATTTATAGTCCTTTTTGTTTTATAAAACATCACTTGGAAGCCCTAGTTCTTCCATTTGTTTCTACATTCGAAATACTTAAGCGAGAAACTGCAAGAAGTTTTTAGCAAGAACAAACCATAAACAACCTTGAAACTACCCACGGTCAATGCTTAAAGGTAAACAACATCTCACCTTCCATGTATGACACTTGTCGACATTTGACATGGATTTATGCATGTTATTTGAGGATGTGGAAGGGATGGAAATAAGTTGGCCTAGGATAGAATCACCTATTTGAAATACTAGTTATATTTGAGCTTCCATTTCTCTTCTTGCAATTGTTTCGTTAGTTTGCAACTATTTCTCTCGTTTGGTAAATATTGGAACTGTTTTACTCATTTGGTAAATATTACAACTATTTTGTTCATTTTTTAATCTCATGCAAATTGTTATAATTCAACTTCGCATATATAAACTGTTTTATGCCATATGGAAAGGTATATATTTAATGAAAAAATGCAATTAGTATCCATATTTTTTAGCACATTGTAATCTACACTTGCTAACATAGGACATTTGGGTCCTTAAACATTATAATTATTTTTTATTAAAATGGTGCCAACATTATGCAATAAAATTACCTAATATATAATAAAAAATGGTCATGGAAATCCTTAAAAAATCCACATCTTAATGTGGTTGCACCAAAAAAAAAAATCAATACCCCTATTCTTGATGGCCTCCAGAATCTTCATTTCCCAACCTTATTAAGTTGTCTGCTTCAACCAAGTAGGTTTGGATAACCTAATAATGGATGGTTAGGAATATACCAAGTGGGAAAACCCCCATTTTTATTGTGAGAGACTTGGATGTTTATGAGGTCTTGGAATAACAGTGTATTATTTTCAATATGGTCCAATGTGTTTGACATCATCCTAGTTTCATTGACTGTGCTTGGATGTAACAACCCGTGGTTGATTTTCCATGTAAATAAAAATAAAACCAAGGTCATGAGACATGTATTCCAAGTTGAACGTTGGGAAAAACATAGTGATAAGGATCATTGGTGATTAATTAATGCCTAAGGAAATTGGCAAAACCAAAGAGGAAATAATTGGTGTTTTATTTATGAAAGAATGGAATATAGGAGAAAAGAAAGGTGAAGGGACACATATTTACATGCTCAGGAAATTAGAGAAAAAATGAAGGAAAATGAAGAAAATAGAGGCGTCAATGATAAAAAGTCTTATCACGATCAAATCATATACTTTTATCAATTCAATTTTAGATCTCTATTCTATTATCTCATTCTCTCACACTTATAGAATTCTTGGAATGCACTCGGAGCACTCTAGTATTCACTTGGATTTCAAGAAAGAAGGAAAAGGAAAGTAGAAAAGCACAAGGGAGCAGTTGGATCAATATATACAATGGGATTTCTTTGTAGGTATCGGGTTGCATGTATGATTTCCTTGATAGTTTTTAAATTCATGGTGTATGCATGTGTTATTTGGTTATGATATGTCATTGGCATGGAGGATTGTTTGGATTGAAAGTGATTTTTTCCTAGCCTTTCCATTTCCTAGATAGCCATGGTGTTGTAGGTTTTTCCACTTATTTATTATGATTTTTTCTTAGGTTCTTTATGGTTGTGGGTTGAGTTACTAGTTCTTGGATTCGTTAGTTGGAGAAATGCTCTAGAGCTTTGGAACAACCTGGGTTGAGTTACTAGTCCTGAAGCCCTGGTTGTAAAAACACTATAGAGCCCTTGGTGATTTAAGTTACTAGTCATGGAGTTTTGGTTCGACAAATTATATGGAGCCCTAGAAGGTTGTGGTTTGTTATTATTTCCTAGAGCCATGGTTGGGACAAATTCTCGGGAGCCCTAGAAAACTTGGGTAGAGACTGATCTGGTTGGTGTTACTAATTTCTAACCGTGAGGTGGAATCATTGGTTGAGTGTTGAGGTGGCTTGGAACTTGGAAGCCCTAGTTTGGTTATGGTTGGTTTATTCCATGAGATCCCACATTGATGCTTGGAATATGGCATGGGGGTGATTCGCTGAAAGAGATATTTGGTTCAAACCAATCTATGATCAAGTGTCACATGAAAGCCCCTAACTTGGTTGGATTTTTCACATGTTAATAAGAGCTCTTTTGCTCTTGTATCTTATGAGAAATTGTATTTGTTATTATGTGGCCTGGTGGGAGTTTATATCAAAGTTATTATTCTGGTTATATGATGGTTATAAGCATGGTTTCATAATATGTTCTAGTTATGGATCTTGATATGATTTGATTAGTTGATGAATGGTTACTGAATGCATGAGCTAACAAATGTTAATGCAAATATTATGATAGGGAATCAAAACTTCTTAATGAATCTCATATAAGTTTTAGATCCCCATGTTCAGATATGCATTCATGACCTATAGATTACATGTTCACCATATGTTTGACGAAATGACTATCATGATAAGGCTTGGTTAGGTCAAGCCTTTGATCAATTTTTGTATAAATGACTTTGTCTTGATTTTGTTTATCATTTTGAAAAGCCTCATTAAGTTCTTCAAAGTGGTCTGAAGACTAGCCCTAAAAAGGTGGATCAAATTCCTTGGTCGTTGGCTCAAAACTGAGAAATTGGGACTGCAATCACTACCTTGCAAGCTTATGCATGCAGATGGAGGCCTACATTCACTTATATTCCTTTTCATGCAAGCGGTTGGGGGCCAAGGTCACTAAAAGGTAAATCTGACTCATTGTTTGGGCACCTTGAGGGGTGGTTTCGCTTTGGGGGTCCTGTAGCTCCTATGGAATGTAAGTAAGGTTTCATTTTTTCGACTCTATTTTCCTAATGTGATATAGGAGGTCGAGTCATATCTTAGTATCCCTTCCTCTCATGTTTACCCCAAAAACCTTGTGAAATTGGTTAAATGTGGGAGGGGTGGTTACAGAATGGTATTAGAGTTTCTAGGTACAAACACTTGGACTCGATAGGAAGAATGTGTGTTCGACGCATGCATGTTAGTTTTCTATGTGATTGTATTCATGCATTGTGATATTCATTGTTGTATTTTTCCTCATGATGATTCTAATGTGTTGGATGAGAAAGAGCAAGAGAAGCGAATTATCAAGGCGAGGTTTGTAACTCCCTCCTCATACATTTAGCCAAGTTAACTGGTCCATCAGGCTAAATATGTGATGAAGAGTTATTATGATATGATTCAACTCCCTAAGTGTAGTTAAGGAAGTGGAACCGACGAACCAACACCCTACAAACCTCCCTAAGGTGCTATAGGACCCCAGGAGCTAATCTACCACTCTAGGTGCCCAACCCCTGAGTTAACCTAGCCTTTCAATGAATTAAACACCCATTCACTCCCATGACATGGGAATGCATGTGACTTGTACCCTCCAGTTTCTCTCACAATTCTTGCAAGGGACATATTGCAGTCTTTTTCAGCCATTTTTCAGCCAGAGATTACGATATTTAAGCCACTTTTTCAAGGCTAGTCTCCAAACCACTACTTGGAACTTGATAATACTTTCCAAGACAATAAATGATACCAAGGCAAAGGCTCTAACACAAAAATTTATCAAGGACTTGACCTAACCAATCCTAACCATGACATACATTCCATCAAACACATTGTGCACAGGTAATCTACAGGTCATAGCAACATATCTCATAATAGGGTTCTCATACTTATCTGAGATTCATAAGGAAGCATTGATGCCTTATCACATTAGCTACATTATCATCTATTAGGTCATATATTCATTTTTCATTCATTTATCAACAAAACCATCATGAGAGTCATACATCATAACAGTGATAAAGCATTCTCATAACGAGCATATAAGCAACATAAATAACAAGGATATAACAACCATAAATACCACATATGAGCTAGAAAATTTACAAATGAAATACCAAAGATAAGGAACTATCATTAAGGAATGAATAATCTAACCAGGTTTGGGACTTCCACAAACCACCTGACTGTATATTGGCTGAACCAAATATTTCTTTTAGCCAATCACCCTTGTGCCATATTCTAAGCTTGAATGTGGGACTCATAACTGAAAAAATAACTCAATGAGCATGGATGCCACCAGATTTTTCCACCTACATTGTGAGGAATTTTATTGCCTCCTAGTACCTAGGCTTTACCGCAACCCACAGTCTGATTCAAGGGTCACTAGGCCATGATCGAGACACCACCCTCTAAGATTTACCATGTATCATTCCATTTACGAGCCAAGGATTCATAGGATAGATCAAGGAAACCCACCTCTAGGTTTTACCATATATCCCGCCATTCATTGGTCGAGGATTCCTAGGCCCACTGATATAACAATTTTGCTTTACCGCAACCCACAATCTGGTTCAAGGGTTACTAGGTTGTGGCTTTACCATGATCCGAAGTCTAGTTCATGGATCACTAGGACATGTGTTATTTCTTTCAGAGATCCACCTCACTAAGCTTCAAATCCATCTGGAAATCCCTCTCCACCAAAACATGAGAACCCATCATCTCAAAGCTATTCGGAAATGGAAAGGCTAAGTCGAGAAACACTGTCTCACCTAGCAAAACCCATGCCAATGATAGAAAGAGAACCAAGGGTACACATGCATAACCATGAATGTGAATACTAGCAAGGAATCACACATGCAAAATGATACTTGCAAATAATCCCACTATAGTTGTTAGATCCTGATCTTCCTTGCTTGATCCTTTCTTTCCTTAAGATTCTTTTCTTTTCTCGATCCAATGTTGAATTCCTCCAAGAAAACTCTATGTTTCCAAGAGTGTGTGAGAGAGAGAATATAGAGAGAGCTCCAAAATTGAAAGGAAAAAATTCTATGAGCTGGTCCTCAGAAACCTTTTTATCAATGAGGCCTTTATTTTCTTCATTTTCATTATTTTCCTTCAATTTACTCACATGCAACCTGTGACCTTTCATGTTCCTTTTCTCCTAATTTCCATTATTTTCATAAATAAATTCCAAATAATGCCTCATGCCTTTCCAGAGCCTTTTCCATTTCCTTTTCCAATTTCCTTTAGCCATAATAACTGAAATGAACACCCACTAGGATTTTTTTCCCACTATTCAACTTGGAATATGTGTCTCATGAACTTGGTCTTATATTTTTTATATGGATTGTTAACCAGGGTTGTTATAGAACCCTCCCCCTTGGAGGAACATTATCCTCAATGTTCAATGACACCTATAAACCAACAAACTACTGAAAACAAAACATACTTCCTATGGAGCTTTATAACACAACTCATTATGGTATTTATAATAACATCCACATATATTCTTATACACTTTTTCTTCAACCAAAAAATAATCATACTATACATGGATCTTTATAAATCTAGCTCGCTATAGTATTTACAATAATATTCACATTTTCTTAACCAAGAAATAAAAGGATATGATGCATGCATCCGCAACAAGGGAATATAAAGGCTCACATATCCACCCTCAAAGTAATACCAGGATTCACCTCCTTACTAGGAAGTCCAGAATCCACTGCCAAAGTCAAATATGCATCCAATGTCTAGCGCTACAATCATGTTCCACTTATCCACTAAGTCAACAGTTACTGGCTCATTGTTCCAAGGCACACTCCCAATGTGCATCTGATTCCATTTGGCAATGCTAATGACCAAAACATATCTATATCCACTCACCCTCTTCTATGCAGTCACACACCTTCCAAGTTCCACGGGCATCCCCTTTTCTGCTACATAGTCCCTCGCTCGACCCCTCCCTTGGAAAGGTTTCCTCGCATCAGAAGGTCCAAAAACCAAGGCATATCCCTACCTCAAATCCATCATACTATTTATAGCATGCTCATGGAAATCAATGAGCACTATTGGGTACCAGTGTCCCACAATGACCCTACTCCGAAAGTGATTTACTAGCATATTGCTGCATGTTCCAAATCCTTTCACTCTTGTTGCTAATTCTTACAGTTGGTTTCAACCATCCCAAACCAGCTATTGCATGCTTTCATGTACCAAGCACATAATTTCAATTAGATTCCAAATAGAATGAAATAAATTCAAATCATACCTCATTGGTAGCTCATTAATAAGGTACAATTGAAACTATGTTTAGTTCCTGTCACAACAAGTCAAACTAGTTATTGACCAAATCATCATGTATAAACATATCACATCCGATTATCTAAAAACACAACCATCATAGATCAAAATCATAAATCGCCTGTAATCATCATAAAATAGAATCATATATCACATGTAACCATCATAAGCTAGAATCATAGCTCATATGTGTAATAAATCTGAAATAAAATAATGATACTTATCCTTTAATCGGTCCTTACTTCTGCCTTTGTTATTTTTGTGGGTGCACACCGGACCAATTTCCACACTCGACAAGCACCCGGTGCCTTTGATTCTCTTAAATCACATAGACAAAGTTTACATCACAACATGTACATCCACACATGCTGTAAAACACCACACAATACATACACCTATGCCTGGTGTACAACATAACACATACACCTATGCCCAATGTACAACAAAAGACATACACCTACGCCTAGTCTACAACACAACACATACACCTACACCTGGTGTACAACACAACATATACACCCACATGTAGTGTACAAAAAAATACATATAAATACATAAATCAGAACACAACAAATACACATGTCACGATACCATAACTACACAATGCACATACATAGTACCGCATGCTCGCAACATAGTATGTACGACATGCACACAATACCACATGTACACTAGTACAATATGTACAAAATATACATAGTACCACCTATACAAAAGACCACCTGCATAATAAGTGCACAACATCACATGTACACACCACCACCTGCACAACATGTACACAACGCCACATGTATATCGCACCACGTGTACAAGGTGTACACAATACCACATGTACACAACACCACATGCATGACATGTACACGACACCACATGTACACAACGCCAAATGTACGACATGTACAAAGAACCAACTTCACACAACACCACATGTACATCATGTATACAACACCACATATACCATCATTCACACAACACCATATGTACATTGCACCACATGTACAACATGCACACAACACCATGTGTACATAGTACTACATATACAACATGTGCATAACACCATATGTACACAACACTACATATCCAACATGCACATAGCACCATATGCACACAACACCATATATCCAACATGCGCACAATACAATATGTACACAACGCCACATATCCAATATGTACATAGCACCATCTATACCCAACACTGCATATGAAATATACACACAATGCCATATATACAATAGGAAGACAACACAATAGGTACAATTGCTGAATATACAATATGTACAACATATACACAACAATAGCACTACACATCCAAAACCACATTGTCTCTACCAAGCAACCTTACTTCTAATGTCTCTTCGCCATCCATGCTTATCCTAGCATGTCACGGATCACGATATTTTCATTATTTTGATGTATCTATATGTGTTACCTATCCATAATGTAAACATATACATAGTATAAACACATAAATTAAATTCATATCCACATGATATTGGCCTTGTATATTTGTCAGGATTACTTTTCCCACTTGATTCCTCATAATCTAGGAACCTCTTCATGCTATTCACCCGAATAAGCAATCATTCCTCCACAAGATTGACCCTTGACGACCATGTCAAAAAGTGACATACATACATACATATATATATATAAACATCAACGTAAAGCAATTATGATTCCTTAAAACCCTATTAGGCAAAGACATACATACATACATACATCTATACATATATAGACATCAACATAATCATGATCACAACATAATTACCAAATAACATAACGTCTATGTTAAGAGAACTCCTTTTATCCATGTACAACATTGAGAAAAATATTTCCCAACATAGTTAAGGCTTATGACACCTCAAATCCATTTACTTTAACTTTCCCGATTACTTTTATCATGTTTGCACTGTCACTATCCATTTACCACGATGGACCCAACCAGTTTAATCAATTGTCATATTCTTGCCTTCAACTACCCTTACACATGCACTGAGCTTCATCGGGACCTTACACCACTTGTTGGATTTCATTCATCTCTTCATGAGCTCCATTAACTTTCCTCTTGCCCAGCCAATTCCCAAGACACTCAAAAGATAAAAGGCAAGAACAAGAAATCCAACAAGAATAAAACCATGAAAACCAATGGTAATACGATATCACAAACAAAGTGGCAAGGCCTTGCACCAGATGCAATCAAAACCCATAAATCAAGATAAAAAAAAAAAACCAAAGACTAAAAGCACAAGACTAACAACAAACATCATATCTCAATCCCTATGGTTCCCAATTCTTCCAAAGGAAAATTCAACCCGTGCCTTCTTCAAGATTTCATGGTACTTTCTTTTGCCATGCAATTCCCTACATCATACTTCCATACATAGATAATTATCAATGTATAAACAAATATAAAAATATACTAGTTATCTTACCTTGTTGTGCTAAGCACATTGACTTCACATCCATACCATCTCTCAAGGAACTCCAATTCCCTTGACAGATCTAATTATAACTAGACAACAACTGTTATACATGTCAAATACATGTCCATGAATAGAGCACATATTGATCTAGGTGGATATTGGTGGCCACCTTCCTATTCCACTTGAACCCCCACCATTGTTTCTTTCAGTTTTTTCACTTTCCTTAATTGTAGTACATTTTACTATTTTTTGGCAGTTTTTCGGGTCCTGAAGTTCATTTAGGCCCTAAATGATGTTTTTTTGGCAATATTCATCTAGATGTTTTCATTGAAATCGTGCTTTTAGTTGTAGCCCTTGGATATATCTTTTCAACAAGGTATCATGCACGTCAAACATAAATAATATGGCCAAATTACAACCCTGGGAAGTTGGCTGCCCAAGAAACCCCAACAGGGCCCATAAACTCTAGGTGTTACATCTCCTCGGTTTAGTATTTTGGTTTTTTAGGGTTTTATATTATTGTTAAATAATAAAAAGGCCCTTGAGCCTCATTGTAACTTAGTTCATAGGCATCTAGCCGCCACATCTCTTCTCAGAGATAAGCTACCATCACATGAGCTAGTCTCATTTCCATTCTGTTAGTAAGCATATTTCGTTAATGGAAGGAAGTGTTATTTCTATTGCATCTCTATATTTATGGTTATATCTGTAATTTTTTTCATTCCTATTTAAATTTAGATTAGTGGGAACACATATACACATAATTTCAGACAAAATCAAGGTTAAGAAGACTTATGTTTGCAAAACATTCATTCGTTTGGAATTTTGGTTTCCAAACATACCCAAAGGAATTCGTGCCCAATTCCTTTCTTTTACCTTTTTACCTTGTTGAAATCGAGTCTTACTATGTACAGTCACATCACCCAATAGTTATTTATGTAAAGATATCATTTTTTACCTTGTCACACTAATACCATGCATGCTTCATGCAACTGTTTACACCTTCCAATCAAATGTTTCACAAATCAAGGCATCATGTCTATGAATTTGAAATCAACCTTTACCAAGAATAATAACCATGTCATACTAAACAATCAGTTCACATTCATCAGTCATAATACATAATTCTACAAGTATTACCTACTTACATTGAAGTATGTATCAGTTATCTCAACACATATCATGTTAGTACAACCATCTTGAAACAAGATCATTTCTTCAAGCAATCTCATAGACATGTACTCATATCATGCAATTAATTAGATAGTGAAACAACATATAGATAACACCAAACACTCAAACACCATATATACGACACAATCAAACAATCAAGCACCAAATAGATGACATAAGCAAACTCATACCTTCATATCTCTTAGGGGAGGCGATCTTGTCTACACAATCAGTCTAGATTAGCACAATATAACTTCACAACATATCAAATCAACATAAATAAGGTCATGATATCCATAATAGTAACTAGCTAACATGTTGACATCATAAATTCATAAACAATTGTCCTTCATGCATAACAATCACATATGCACAGTGAATTTAGATTAGTACAACACAATGTCACAAATAGGTCAACTCATACCTGATTGTCATGCATTAATCCAAATTAGCACAAAAAATAAGAACATCAAGATCTTAAATGTAGTAACCCTATTCAGCAAGTTAACTAACATATAAAAACAACAAATTAACATATATCATAATCACCAACAACATATAACATAATCATCAAGTTAACTAACATATAACATCAACAATAATGAATATAACAAAAATTTAATATCCTACATGATTGTCTAACGCACGTGCATATGACCACACTTAACTAGCACCTACCATGCATGTAAACAAAAAAACAATAGAATAAAAAGTATATAAGTAACCCTAATTCTTATAACAACCATTAACCACATACCTGCATAGCCAACATACAAATCTATATGACGATTTTCTCTTACCCCGAAGTCTAGTGCTGCAACCTCACTCAGGTGATCTGGGTCTCCTACTATATACCAGCCAAGACATTAGCATCATAACATACCAATAGCATCATGATGACCTAATTACATACAATGACTTCATGATGCATGTCTGAACTACTATACATGCATAACCATAACCATGACAATGAATGCATAACAACATATGGACACTTACATGCATAACAAATTCATATACAACTAAAATGCATTCGTGACAAATGAATCCCAACAACAACATCATCAACTCCTACATGGAAACAAAACTGTAACAATGACACTACAATGCATACATAACAAACATATACAACCTACATGCATGCATGACAAACACATTCATCCCATCCAGTCCAAGTGTTCAACCATGCTCTGATACCACTCTATAATGATATACTCCCACATTTACCCAATCTAACTAGTCCATCGAGGTAAACATGTGAAGAAGAATTACTATGATATGATTCACCTCCCTAAGTGCATTTAAGGAAGTGGAACCAACTCACCAACACCTTACACACCTCCCTTAGGTGCTACAGGACCCCCAAGAGCTAATCTACCACTCTAGGTGCCCAACCCTTGAGTTAACCTAGCCTTTCAATTAATTAAACCCCTAGTTGCTCCCATGGCATGGGAATGCATGCGACTGAGACCCTCCAGTCATTCCCACAATGCCTACAAGGGAAAGCCTGCAGTTGTTTTCATCCAGTTTTATGCCAAAGACTACGAGATTTAAGCCACTTTTCAGGGCTAGTCTCCAAACCACTTCCCATAACTTTATGAGACTTTCCAAGACAATAAATAACACCAATACAAATCCTCTAACACAAAACTTGATCAAGGACTTGACCTAACCAAGCCTAACCATGACAGACATTTCATCAAACACATTGTGCACAAGTAATCTACAGGTCATAACAACATATTTGAGCATAGGGGTCTCATACTTATCTGAGATTCGTTAGGAAGCAGTGATGCCTTATCACATTAGTTGCACTATCCTATATTAGGTCATATATTCATTGTTCATTAATTTATTGACAAAAATATCATGATATGAATACATCATAACTGTCATAAAACACACTCATAACCAACATATTACCAACAAAAATAAGAAGGATACAACAACCATAAATACCACATATGAACCAATACATTTACACATGAAATATCAATAAGGAACTCTTATTAATTAATGCATAATGAATCCCGGTTTGGTACTTCTACAAACAACCAAACCATTTATTGGCTAAACCAAATCTTTCTTTTAGCCAACCATCCCTGTGCCATATTCCAAGCATGAATGTGGGACTCATAACAGAAAAAAGAACCAAATGAGCATGGATGCCACTGGATTTCTCTACCTGCACCATGAGTAATTTTACTATCTCCTAGTCCCAAATCTTTATCGCAAGCCAAATTCCAATTGAGGAGTCACTAGGCCATGATCGAGACATAACCCTCCAATATTTACTGTATATCTCGCCATTCACTGGTAAAGGATTCCTAGGCCTGATCAAGGGCACCCACCTCTAGTATTTACCATATATCCCACCATTCACCAGTCGAGGATTCTTAGGCCCACCAAGGAAACAAAAAATCCTGCTTTACCGCAACCCATAGTCTATTTCAGGGGTTACTAGGCCATGGATTTACCGTGATCCATACTCTGGTTTAAGTATCACTAGGCCATGTGTTGTTCCTTTCAAAGATCCACCTCACTCAACTTCGAACCCATATGGAAATCCAATGTCACCAAAACAAGTGAACCCATCACCTCAAGTATATTTGCAAATCACAAGGGTAGGTTGAAAAACACTATCACACCTAGAAACAATTATGCCAATGATAGAATGAGAACCAAGGACACACATGCATAACCAAGCATCCCAAAACTAGAATGGAATCACACATGTATATTGATACCTGTAAATAATCCCATTGTATATGCTAGATCTTGCTCTTCCTTATTTGATCCTTTCTTTCCTTTGCCTTCTTTGATTTTCTTGATCCATTGTTCAAGTGATCCAAGAAAACTCTAAGTGTCCAAGAGTGAGAGAGAGAGAGAATATAGTGAGAGCTCCAAAAATGAACTAACAAAAGTCTATGAACTGATCCTCATAATCGTTTTTATCAATGAGGCCTCTATTTTATTAATTTTCCATTATTTTCCTTCAATTTCCTCCTCACATGCAACATGTGACCTTTCACCTTGATTTTCTCCTAATTTCCATTATTTTCATAAATAAATGTCAAATAATTCCTCATGCCTTTCCAAATCCTTTTCCATTGCCTTTGCCAATTTCCTTTAGCCATAAAAACCACAATGAACACCCACTAGGATGTTTTTCCTACCATTTAGCTTCGAATACATGTCCCATGACCTTGGTCTTATATTTTTTACATGGATTTTTAACCAGGGTTATTACAAGGTTGCAACACTAGACCTTGAGGTAAGAGTAGATCGTCATAAAAGTTCGTATGTTGGGCATGCAGGTATGATGGTTAATGGTTGTATATGCATTGTGGCTATATACAAGCCTGTCATTCTAATGTAGTCATGGTTACATGCATGATAGATGGTACTTAATCAACTTGGTCATATCCATATGCATCAGAAAGTCATGCATGATAGTTAACTTGTTGTTATTTGCATTATGGTCATATACATGATATCATGCTCATTTCATTTAAGATCTTCATGTTATATGAATCATTCTAATCTCAATTGGTTTGTGTATATGGTTATGGTTATGATATTCATGTATGAGTTAATATACTTTTGATATTGTGTCATACTAATCTGGACCGACTTTGTAGAAGCGATAGCCTCCCCTGGGATACATTCAGGTATGAGTTTGATTATGTCATCTATTTGGTTTATCTAACATGGTATTTTTACAGGTTCTTTGAATGTTTTATTAATTGCATGATATGAGAATATGCCTATAAGATTGCATGAAGGAATGATTTTGTTTTAATAAGGTTGTACTAATACAATATGTGCTGAGACAGTTGATATGAACTTGAGTGACTAATGAATGTGAGTTGATTATGACATGGCTAATAGTATTGGTAAAGGTTGATTTCAAATTAATAGACATGATGTCTTGATATTTGGAACATGTGATTGCCATGTGTGAATAGTTGCAGGGAAACATGCTTGGTATTAGCATGACAAGATAATAGTTTATTTGTCTATATAGCTAACAACAGGGTGATGTGATAGCAACTAATAAGACTCAATTACAACAAGCTAAAATTTAAAAGAAATGAATTGGGTGAGAATTCCTTTGGCTCTATTTGGAAAATGCAACTCCAAACGAATGAGTGCTTTGCATGAATACATGAAGTCTATTGAACCTTGACTTTGTTTAACATTATGTGGATATGTGTTATATTCATCAACATGTATTTCACAAGTATAAAAATTGGTTTCTAGTTATAGTCGGATCCATCAAGGGAAATGGAGTCCCTTGAGAGATGGTGTGGATGTGTTCAGTTAGAAGGAAATATTCTTGGCACAAAAAGATAAGATAATTGGTATACTGTTATATTGATTTATACAGTGACAATTATATTTTTATGACAATGTGATGTAAGGGTTTCATGGAAAAAAATACTGCCATGAAATATTGAAGAAGTCATGGGTTGAGATTTGCCTAGGAAGCATTGGGAACCCATGGGGTTGATTCACTATGTATGTTGCTAGTTTTGTTCTTTTGGTGTTTTGTGAATTATTTGTGCTTGATTGGTAGTTTTGGTTATGTCTGACGCATGGTAATGCCACTTTATTTGTGGTGTCATATTGTTATTAGTTTTCATGGTTTTCTTCTTTCTTGTTTCTTGTCCTTTCCTTTTATGTGTTGAGGGCCTTGGGAAGTGGTTGGGAAAATGAGAAAGTTAATGGAGCTCTAGGAGAGTGGAATGAAACCCAACATGTAATGTGAGACCCGGATGAAGGCTGGTACACGAGTAAAGGGAAGTTGAAGGCAAGAGTATGATAGCTAGTTGGACTAGTTGGGTCCATTAGGGTAAATGGATGCTTTCAGAACAATCATTGGAAAGGTAGCCAGGAAAGGTAAGATGAATGGATTTGAGGCATCAAATGCCTTGGCTATGTTGCGAATTATTGTTCTCAATGTTGTGCATGGATAAAGGAAGTTATCTTAACCTTGACCTTATGGAATTTGGTAATTACGTTGTTATCATGATTATGCTAATGACTACATGTATATATGTGTATGTCTACCATTTTCTAACATGGTCGTTAGGGATCATGATTATTTTATTCTAGTGTGTATATGTATATGTATATGTGTATGTATATGTGTGTGTGTGTGTATATATGTATATATATATATGATGTTGTCTGACAAGTTCATCAGGGATCATGATTATTTTATGCTAATGTTTATATGTACATCTATATTTATGTTGTTGTCTGACAAAGTTTCAGGGACCATTCTTGTGGAAGAATGATTTCTTATGCAGGTGAATGGCATGAAGTAGTTCCTTTTCTTATGAGGAATCAAGTGGCTAGAGTAGTCCTGACAGATCTATGAGGTCAATGTCATGTGGATATGAATTGATATTGTGTGTTTATACTATGTATGTGTTTATGTTGCTGATAGGCTATGCTGAGGGGTACAATAGCTGAATTAAAGCAGTTTGATCTACAACATGTTGGGACTAGCATGGATAATGGGAAGACACTAGAAGAAAGGTTGCTTGGTAGATTCAATGTGGTTTTTGGATGTGCAGTGCTAATATTATGTATATATTATACATGTTGTATATGTGTTGTTATGAACACATGGTGTTGTGTATATGTCATATATGCAATGTTGTGTACATATTGTATATGCGGTGTTGTGTGTACATGAGGTGTGGTGTAAACGTTGTACATAGGGTGTTGGGTATATATGGTGTTGTGTACATGTTGTATATGTGGTGTTTTGTACACGATGTGCATGTGGTGTTGTGTGCGTATAGTGCTATGTACATGTTGTACATGTGGTGTAGTATACACATTGTGCAGGTGGCGTTATGTACATGTAGTGTTGTGTTCATGTTGTGCAGATGGTATTGTGTATATGTGATGTTGTGTACACTTTGTATAGGTGGTGTTGTGTATATGTGTTGTTGTGTACACGTTGTGCAAGTGGTTCCATGTACATGTGGTTTTGTGTACATGTTACGTAGGTAGTGCTATGTATAGGTGGTATTGTGTACATATTGTACATGTGGTACTAATGTACATGTGGTATTGTGTGCATGTAGTAAATGTTGTGTTGTGTACATGTGGTATTGTGTGCATGTCGTACATGTTGTGTTGTGTACATGTGACATTGTGTGCATGTCATACATGTGTTGTGTACTGTATACTGTGTATGTGATTGTGTAGATGTCGTATCATGGCATGTATTCATTGAGTTGTACTTTGTGTATGCATATGTATGTGTTGTGTTATACACTAGGTGTGGGTGTATGTATTGTGTTGTACATCAAGTATAGGTGTATGTATTGTGTGGTGTCGTACACCATGTGTGGGTGTACGCATGTGGTGTACACTATATATATGTGTACATGACTAAAGAGAATAAAAGGTATTGGGTGCTTATCCGGCATGGAAACTGAGTCGATGTGTGTATGGAATGGATAAAAAGAACTTGTGTAGAAGAAAAGAACCGATTGAAGGATAAGTATATGTATTTCATTTCAGTTTTAACTATGCATGTGATCTATGATTTTGATTTATGATGGTTATGTTTTGAGATAACCGGATTTGATATGCTTATACATGATGATTTGTTCGAAAATATTGTTTGACTTGTTGTGACATGAAGTAAATAGAATTACCATTGTACCTTATTGACAACCTACGAATGAGCTCTGATTTGTATTTATTTCAATTTTTTCTTAGTCTAATAACAATTATGTGCTTAGTACAAGAAACCATGGAAATGCTCGATTTGGGTGGTTGGATTGACTGCCATAGAATTAGAAGCAACAAAAAAAAGGAATTGGAATAGGTAGTAGTGTGTTGGTAAAGCATTTAAGAGTGGGGCCATTGTGGAACACTGGTACCCAATAGTGTTCATTGATTTCCATCAACATGTTATGAATGGTATGATGGTTTTGAGGCAGGGATATGCCTTGTTTTTTGGAGAAAGAAATAAAAGGAAAGAAAAAAAGCACAAGGGAACAATTGTATCAACAACTACAATGGGATTACTTTGCAACTATCGATTTGCATGTATGATTTCCTTGATAGTTTTGGCAGGCATGGTGTATGCATGTGGTTATTTGGTTATGATTTTTCATTTGCATGGAGGATTGCCTCGATCGACAGTGGTTTTTCCTAGCATTGCCACTTCCTGGATAGCCATGGTGTTGTGGGTTTTTTCACTTGATTTTTCTGATTGGTGTTTAGGTTCCTTGTGGATGTGGGTTGAGTTACTAGTTTCTAGAGCCGTTGGTTGGAAAAAACACTCTGGAGCCCTGCAACAACTTGGGTTGAGTTACTAGTTGAGCCTTGGTTGGATAAATGCTCTAGAGCCCTTGGTGAGTTGAGTTACTAATCCTAGAGCCTTGGTTGGACAAATTATTTAGAGCCCTAGAAGGCTTTGGGTTGTTTTATTAGTTCCTAGAGCTATGGTTGAGATAAATTCTCTAGAGCCCTGAACAACTTGGGGAGAGACCGATTTGGTTGGTGTTAGTGATGCCAGAATATGAGGTGGAATCATTAGTTGAGGGTTGAGGTGGTTTGGACTTTGGAAGCCCTGGTTTGGTTTTGTTTGGTTTATTCCATGATATCCCACATTCATACTTGGAATATGGCACGGAGGGTGATTAGCTGAAAGATATATTTGGTTCAGCCCAATCTATGGTCGAGAGGTATGTGGAAGTCCTTGACTTGGTTTGATTTTGCATATGTTAATAAAAAATATTTTCCTCTTGTATTTTATAAGTAATTGTACTTTTTATTACATGGCTTGGTGGTTGTTCTACAATGGTTATTATTTTGGTTATATGGTAGTTATAAGCATGGTTTCATAATAGTTTCTGTTATCAAACCAACTCACAAAAAGATAGAAAAGATAGATGAACGCCTTAGAAATAAGCCTCTTCGAGGGAGAAACCTCATTTACATTACACAAATGAACAATTCTTGGATGATACAAATGACAAGACCTCCTTTCTATATATATGAGTCTAAGGGGTCATCATATAATTAGAGCCGACATAACAATAATAATGTAAGGGCACAATAATAACAATAGTGGGCTTCTATGGGTTACAATAATAACAATATGGGGACTGCATGGGTACACAACTATAATAAGGGGGTTTTACTAATAACAATAAGGGGTTACACTAGTAGTATAAGGCCTAACATGCCCCTCTCCTTCAAAAAGTGTTGTCCTCAATGCTTGAGTAGTTATTGATGCTTCTGTATAAAATTCTTGTCCTCCCATGTGGAATCTTTAGTGGTAAGTTCTTCCACTTGATGAGATACTTTGAAATTGATTGATTTCGTAGCTGTTGGGTTCTTGTTTTTGTGACTGCTCCAGGTTTCAATATGATTTTTCCTTCCTCTTCAATTTCTGGCAATATTGTTTGAATTGGGATCTTTTGCAACTTTTGAATAAGTGGCCATACTTCTTCATCCTTCTTCCATTCATCCATTGCTTTGTTTATCCAATCTGGTTGGATAATAGAAATAGCACAAAACAATGCTTCCACATCCTCATCCTTGAAGAGTCTTCCCATTCGGTAAGGTCGCCAATTTTTAAGTGCATGTAGTATTGCCAACATTTCCTTCTCATAAATAGCTTGCTTGAGATGTAGCAGTAAAAATACCCAATCACTAGCATCAAAACATTTTTCACTACGCTGTTGATCTACCTGTTGTTTCGTTTGATTTTACACCAAAGTGGCACTATCCTTTAAAAGTTGGAGAACTTGTTGTTGATGCACAATGTGATCTTTCACCACTTGAACCTTTTTCTTCTTGATATGTCATTCTATCTTTAGAGTTTGAGGAGTGATAATTTCTTCCAATCCTTTACCAGATATGGTTGGATTCATTTCTTGATGCTCGACGTGATCTTTCACTTCTTGAACATTTTTCTTCTTGATATGTCCTTCTATCTCGATAGTTTGAGGAGTGGTAATTCCTGCCAATGCTTTAGAAGATATGGTCTGATTCATTTCTTCTATCTTTGGGGTTGGATTCTAGCGTATATCCTCTTCTTTCAATGTTTCTTGATCCTTTTCTTCCTCCTCTTCATACTCTATGTAAAATAATTTCTTCTCAAGACACTTATGACCTTTAGTGCATTTGCTATCACAATTGTAACAAAGCCCTTTTTCTCTTTTTCCTTCCAATTGTTGTGGTGTAACCCTTGTAGGTTGTGGAAGGCTAGGAGAAACAACACTTCCATTTTCATAGTTGTGAGGGATAGAATTCATTGTTGCCATAATTTTACTTTCTAGTATGTCACAAAGCCCTTTTACTCTTTCCAATTGTTGTGGTGTTGCTCTAAAGAAGGTGTTGCTCTTTGTATCCTCATAATGTGCTATCATTTCCTCCGTGAAAATTGACCACGTAACACGTTTTTTACGAGAACAAATCCCTTTATACCATAAAAATTGATCCGGTTCTAAATATGAAGATGCAATACATACTTTTTTAATAGTGGTACACCATGTAGATCAAAATATTGCTCCATCTGATGTATCCAATTTACCGGATCCTTGCCATCGAACTTCCTCATCTTGCTTTTTCTTGATTTTAGGAGCTCGATATTGAAATGATTGTAACTTTGTACTTTCATATCTTTAAGTTCTTAAATTGCGACCTATAGTAGCCCTCTATGTCTTCTTTCAAATGCCACAAGTCTGACCCAAATTGGATTCTCCAAGGAGGAGTTATCTCAAATCTCCCACAGTGACCTGATTATAGATTAGTTCAGTATAGCGAAGTTGTATGATGTGCCACGAGTCACTGTTTCGACCTTTGTCTCGGAAAAATATATACAAGAAACTACAGTCTGTCTTCTTTCTGTACCTTGTTACGAAATTTCAATACAATTCTTAGAGAAAAAGTTGTGACAATTTTCCCCAGGTCGCCTGCTTGGAATGTAGTTCAGGAGTCTACAAAAAAAACCAACTTCCTTAGATCATATCTCCACAAATATAGCGCAAAAAGCTTTGAAATTCTGACCCGAGATTCAACATGATGTATTCTCAAATGGGTTTTTTTTTCGACTTCTGAAACGTCGCAGAAAAAAAAGTTATAGCGAAAATTCCACAATGACCTGTTTGTAGCAGCGAAACCCTAGAATCCAAAGCTCTGATACCAAATGTTATGAAACCAGCTCAAGATAAGATAGAAAATATAGATCAACGCCTTAGAATTTAGTCTCTTCAAGGGGGCAACCTCCTTTACATTACATAAACAAACAATTCTTGGATGATACAAATGAAAAGAACTCCTTTCTATATATAGGAGTCTAAGGGGGCATAACATAATCAGAGCCTACATAACAATAATAATGTAAGGGCACAACAATAACAATAGTGGGCTTCTATGGGGCACAATAGTAACAATATGGGCACTACATGGGTACATCAATATAATAAGTGGGTTGTACTAATAACAATAAGGGGTTACACTAGAAGTATAGGGGCCTAACATGCTTTTCTTCAGACTTGGGAAAATGTGTGATAAAATTGGTTGAAACCTCCTACCAATATTGGCCTGGAATGGATAAAGGTTGTAACAAACAGAGGTCTTAATTGTCTCAACTTTATCTTGTTGGCAAACAAACATTCAACCATAAAAGTTTGAATATCAAATTTAAGTCCATCCCAAAAGAAATCCTTCTTAACCCTATGGCAAGTTTTTAAAATTCTAAATGCCCTCCTAAGGGAGAAGTGTGAAATTCTATAACAATCTTTTGTTTGAGTTGGTAATTCTTATAGAGGTATAAGCGATATTTGTACAACAATGAATCATTTTTCTAGAAAAATGTATCAGATGTATTGGTATCTTGCTACAACTTTTGAATGAGTTCCCACACTTCTTCATCATTCTTCCATTCATCCCTTGCTTCATTTATCCAATATGGCTGGATAATAGAAATGGCACAAATAAATGCTTTCACATCCTCATCCTTTCTTGAGAGTGCATATGCAATAACATTTTTCTTCCATTTTTTGTAGATAATTTGAAAGTCATAAACCAACATCTTTGTGGCTCGTTTTTGTTGTTGTTCTGAAGATAATATTTGTTCTAAAAAGTATTTAAGACTATCATGACCCATTTTTACCTTGAAGTGTCTTCCCATTAGGTAAGGTCGCCATCTCTTAAGTGCATGTGGTATTCCAAACATTTCCTTCTCAAAAATAGCTTTGTGTAAATACTTTCCTTTGATTGGATGACTTTCAAAACAAATGAGTCTTACTTCTTACATTAAAACAACACCAATTCCATTTCCTAAGGCATCACATTCCACAATAAAGGTTTTTGTGAAGTCTGGTGTAGCTAAGGCCGATGCTTAGCAAATTTCCTCTTTAAGATGTTCAAAGGCCTTTGTTTCTTCTGAAAACCAAGAAAATGCATGTTTCTTTAGCAATGTTGTTAGAGGTGCTAGTATTCTCCCATAATTCTTAACAAACTGGTGACAATACCCTATTAACCCGAGAATTCATCCAATAATTCATTAACGATAGGAATGGAGAATTTATTTTTGATAGTGAGCTTGTTGAGATCTCTATTGTCTTGACACACACAGCACAATCCATCCTTCTTGTGCACGAATACTATTGGAGTGGAGAAATAACTTTTACTAGGTTCAATTATACCAGCCTCTAGCATTTATACAACCATACGTTTAATCTCACTCTTTTGGGCATAAGGATATTTGTTAGGAATGATATTTGGAGGAACACTTCCTAGAATCAAATGAATAGAATGATCATGGTCACAAATAGGTGGGAGGCGTTTGGGAGTATCAAATACCTTGGAATGCTTGTCCAAGGCTTTTTGAAGATCTAGAGAAATAAATGATTTCGATGTGGGAACCTCTAGTGAACATAATTGTTCAATTATGCCCAATTATTATTTATTTAGAAGCTTTGTCATGTCGTTAGAGATGATTGAATTTCTTGGTTTCCCTACAATACCCCTTAATTCGAATTCCTTTCATTCCAAGAAAAAATTCAAGAAAAGTTCTTGAAAATTAAAAGCTATCATACCCAAAGATTATGGCCTTTGGACTCCTAGTACAACAATTAGCACCACCCATTAGAATCGAAAGGATTGGACTATTCAATACATGTTCTTCCATGTATAGGTTGATATTATGGCACTTTCTGAAGAAATTTATGGTTGCTCCATTTGCAACCATCACTTGAGACTCTGGTGCTAGATATAGGGAGAAATTCAATTCCTTGGCTATCTTACAATGAATAAAATTATGGGTACTACCTGAATCAACCAACACAATTACCTTTTTTTTTCTTGTTATGTCTTTCTATATTGAGAATGGAGGAGTGGTAATTCCTCCCAATGCATTACAAGATATGGTCAGATTCATTTATTATTTCTCTAGGGTTGGTTGCTAGTATGTCCTCTTCTTTTGATGTTTCTTGTTATTTTTCTTCCTCCTCTTCATAATCTATGTAAAATAATTTCTTGTGACAAAACTTATGACCTTTAGTGTATTTTCTATCACAACTGTAACAAAACACTTTTTCTCTTCTTTATCCCAATTGTTGTGGTGTCATCCTTGTAGGTTGTAGTAGGCTAGGGGAAGCAACACTTCCATCTTAATAATTGTGAATGGTAGGCTTCCTTGTTGCTATAATGTTTCCTTCAATTTTCTTTCCAACTTCAATTCCTTCTCCAATGAATCAGGTTCCCAAAGGAAAAGCTCATGTTGGATGTTATCCTTTAAATTCCCTATGAAAACATCAATCCTATGGTCCTTCGGAATATCATTTACCCTTATATTCAATTTTTGGATGTCCTCAATGTGCTCCACCATTAAACACTTTTGTTTGATACTTATTAATTGGCTAAAGAAGGTGTTTCTCTTTGTATCCACATAATGTGATATCATTTCCTTTGTAAAAATTGACCAACTGACAATTTTTTTACGAGAGAAAAGCCATTGATACCATACAAACTGATTGGGTTCCAAATATAAAGTTGCATTGCATCCCTTTTTTTTGTTTTTCACATTATGGAGGTCGAAATATTGCTCCATCTGTAGTATCCATGATATCCTTTGCAACAAACTTCCTCATATTGATATTTGGAATGTGGTAGGTCTTCAATCTGACAATAGAGTCTATGAAATCATGATTAACATTTCTTTTTTTCTCATCATGAGTTTCCTCTACTACCTTTTCTCAATTAGGAAGTACTTCTTGTAGAAAATTTGTCAAACCTTCCATGTATTTCTTCAAATGTTGCATGTTTCATTTTAGCTTTTCTTCTATACCATCTATCTAAGATTCCATACAATCCATATCTTCCATTCCATTCACCAAACCATTCATCTTAGCTTCAATTGCATTCTTCAAACCATTCATCTTAGCTTAAGTTACTTTTTGTAGGAGCAAAATTTGTTGCACTTGGTCTCGTAATTTTGATATATCATGTTGCATTTCTTCCTCTCCTTCATGTGTCATAGTAGAGATTTCGGATTGCTTACCAGGTGTTTCCATTTTATTTCTTCGGGTCATAAATTAATGATAATTATGCTTCATAATGCCCTTTTAATCACTTAAACTACTTTATCAAACAAAAATTATGCAAACTTTTAAAAAAATTACACACCATTTGTTTCACTTTGTAGGAGCTTGATATTGAATCTGAGGTATCTTTGTAATTTTAGATCTCCAAGGTCCGAAATTTCATCTTGTGGTATACCTCTGAGTCCTGCTTCGAACCCCACAAGTATGATTGAGATTTGATTCTCCAAGAAGGAGTGATACCCAATCTGCCACGATGACCTAATTATAGAGTAGTTTAGTACAATGAACTTGTACAATGTGCCACGTGTCACTGTCTCAACCTTAGGCCATGAAAATGATACCTAGAAAACGATAGTTCGTCCTCTTTTTGTCACTTTTTATGAAATTTTTATTCAATTCTCAAAGGGAAAGTTATGATGATTTTCCCAATGTCACCTGTGTGAGATCGAATTCTGGAGCCTGCAAAAAACCTAACTTCCTCACCTCATATCTTTGAAAATATAGAGAGACAAGGTCTAAAATTTGTACACAAGGTTCATCAAGATTTCATCTTGTATAAAAAAAATTATAGCAAAAATTCCATGATGACCTATTTGAAGCAGCGAAACCCTAGAATCCAAATCTATGATAACAAAGGTTATGCAACTAACTCACAAAATAGAATAAGTGATAGATAAATGACTTCAAGATTAGCCTCTTCAAGGAGGAAACTTCCTTTACAATACACAATTCTTGGATGATCCAAATGACAAAACCTCCTTTCTATATATAGGAGTCCAAGGAGTCACAATATAATTAGAGTCGAAATACTAATGATAATGTAAGGGGACAACAATAATAATAGTGGGCTTCTATGGGGCACAATAATAACAATATGCAAACAACAGGGGCACAAAAATAATAATAAGGGGCTATAATGACAATACTAATGGGGGAATACACTAGTATTATAGGGACCTAACAAATACACTTTCGGAAAACAAAATTGAATATGATATTGTTATTTACAATGCCCAGGTCGAAGATTAAATTCGCGTTGATGAAAGTCATTCGTGCCTCTCAACTTTGATCTTCAGATTAATTCACAAGTTTCATATATGTTTTTTGGTTCATTGTCAAGATGAAGGTAATTTTCAGGGCTTAACACAAAGAAAAAAAATTGCATATACTTTTGGTCTTCAAAAAACCTCGACGTCAAATTTCCATGATCCTGCATTGATTCTTTATGACTAGGTAGAAAATATGATGAGAACCAAAATGGATGAAGTTGCATCCAAGTCCACTTCAAAATACCATGTCATGTTTGTGGCCAATAAATGTTCACATGTGATTTTGAATTATGTTTCCATGTATGAAATAAGATTGAGGAAATTTTTGAAGCCCAAGAATGTCATCAGTCTAGAGGTGTGTGTTGACTATGATCATGAACCTAATATTGTGAATACTGACCCATAAAACTTTCGATCCCTCGTTCAGAAACTAATGGGGAAATATAGTCATAAATCAATGGAGAGAAAAAGGTGAATTAATAACAAGAGTCTATCTTCTGAGTTAATCACTGCATAAATAGGCACAAAAAATCTAGAAAACATATTTTGTAATAATGACTAATGACTTATCATGGAAAATAAAAAACTACAAAATTCCCAGAACAAGATTGGCTTCATTTCAACAAAGGGTTCAATGACATGGATATGATTTTACCCAGTCTAATCAATTATGAATTACTTAATGAGATTCCTCTGATTTCCCCTGGTCTAGGGAATCAGGGATTAGCTTTGAGATAATCTCTCTTGAAGAAGAAAAAAAATTCTCGAATATAATTTCTATAGAAATGATCAACTGCCATTATTCTATCCCATGACCAATAATCAACATCCTTCATTTTTATCCCATAATCAGTGGTCAACTAGCTATCATGGAAAATATAACCAAAAACTATTCATTTGACGATTGAACTATGTTATTTAAAGTACTTAGTGACACATATATTATCTTTCCCAGTCTGATGAAGGAATGCCTATTTTATGAGATTCATCTAATTTGGAACAATTCGCTAGTTTGTGACATGTATGATCTAGTTGGGGTTTACAAATGGACCTAAGCATATAATTTCCTTGAGATAATATCGAGGAGACACAATTTCCCCATAGTTGTAGCATTGTGATTGATGTTATCATAGAATTGGTACTCATTATCATATGTTGTCGTCATAATATCATATGATATAAAATTTCTTTTATGATGTGATGTTGCCCATATCTTTTATGTGAGAGAAAACTTTTCTCTACTTCTGCATTTCCTAGTGGTTAATTTTATTTTTTTTTAATTCTTTACATAGTTATTCTTGTTATAGAAATGAAATGAATGATAAATGTTAAACATTTGAATAGATGTAAGTAGGAAAGATAAGGGTTCTCATAAGAATGGAAAGAATTCAAAACTCAACTAACCTTAAAAAAAACTTTTAATAAGACATAATCAAAAGCTCAAAGAATATTATTTTTTATTTATTTTTAAATACGCATGCATCTAATATTTTTAATTAAGAAACTCTAAAATCTAACTCCTTCTTTATGTTATATTCACAAAATTATCAAGGAGAACATTACCATGTTGATTATTTGTCATCACTTCACAACTTTTACTCATTAAAGCATATATTTTGTACTATTAGGACACATTTACTTATGCCTTAGGTATCATGCTTTCAAAATATATAAGGGAATCATATATTAGGGAAATGTAGTGATGGACATGTTCCTTCATTTTGTTTTTCTCTCAATATGCTAATTCAAATTGTAGTTTTCAATTTTTGTAAATTTTTTCATGCAATCGAAAGTATTTAAATCAAATTTCTAATTTCATATGGAATTCAACACTTTTTATTGACCTATTAACTACATTTTTTTGATAAATAACAAAAGTTATGAGTTCTTATTTGGCCTCATATCAAGGCTAGGGTTGAAGTAAATGGACAATATTAGAGAATGTGTGGTTTCAAACTTAGTCTATATAGAGGAAATAATGCTAACATTAATTCCAATAATTAAATGTTTTGGGATATATAGTTCATATTATGTTATTCATAATATTTCATAACCCATATTTATTCCCTGTTACAATGTTGTATCGAGTGAAAGCCACAAAAATGTCTAGCTAGGAGATAATGTAATACTTTATTTATAGTCATTTATTACATAGTAATTTATGTTATCTTTCATTTACAAAAATAAAACATTCAATCATAAAAAAAAAATGCCTTGTATTCTAGATTTGTTTTTTTTTTCATTCTCAACTACATAATACTCAAAATTGTTGTCGAGAATTAATGTTAACACAAGTTTTTGTAGAGATTAGGAAACAAGCAAGGGAACCTTTCCATTTTTTCATATTTAACTAGCGAATATTAACGAATTAAAGCATTAGATATCCACATCTTGAATTTTTCCTTCTCATTCAGCCAATTCTGTACATGACCAAACTCAATAATTTGTATAGACGATCATGCATAGTCGAACTATCTACAAAAAGAAAAGTTTTCTACATGAATTAATGTGATTATTCCTATTATTTTCTTTAGTTCCACTTATCTTTATTACATGTGTAATATGAGTCCAGAGATGTTGTAAGATGCCAAGGCATTGAGGTATGTCATAAGAGAAAGATACCACCCAGGAAATGGATGCAAATGGACACTACTAGGAGATGTGATGTTATTCATATTTAAGTTACTTACTTCTTTCTTGATGGATATGATAATGGTGATTAGGTGAGTGAGCGTAGTTATTGGTGGCTTTCTATTTTCAAAAAACACTTTTAGTTTTAGATTAATAAGTTGATGATCTAGTTCCATATCTAGAGAAAGAATTCCAAAGAATTGTGACCTTCCACTTACATATTGAATCTCTACAAAAAACCATTGGAACAAGAAACCAAGAAAAATATGACATCACAACAAGAAGTAATAAAAATATGTAAGAGGAAACAAATTCATAGAAGAAAGGTACATAATTTGTATTAAAAAATCCAAGGAATATGTAGGAGGAAACCCCAAATTCTTATGGTGAGAAAATAAACAAATCACAAGAGGAAATGTGCCTACATCATTCATCTTAGGTTCTTGATATACCTATCCATAGAACGTAGTTACTAGGAAAAGAATTGGAGAACTGATGCCAATGTGTTGAACCATAACTGCCTAAAATCGTCTACTACCTATCATGGAAAACATAACTACAAACTATTCATTTGAGGATTGCGTCGTTTTATTCAATGTATTCAATGACATAGACATGATCTTCCCTAGTGTGATGAATCAGGTGCAACTCAATTAGATTCCTCTAATTTGGAACAATTGGCCAATTTGTGACATGTATGATCTAGCCTAGGTTTACAAATGGACTAAAGGATATGATGTCCTTGAGATAATATGAAGGAAATACAATTTCCCCATACTTGTAGTGGTTTTATTGAAATTATCATAGAATTGGTACTCCTTATCATATGTTGTTGTCATCATAATATCATATGAAATAAAATTTCATTAATGATGTGTTGTTCCCCGTATCTTTATGTGAGAGCAAATTATTCTCTACTTCCCATTTTAAGTGGTCAATTTTATGTTTTTAAAATATTTGGTTAACTATTCGTAATAGGTGATCAACATTAAGTCATTTTAATGAGATAAGTAGGAAAGACTATACTGTAATGGCTACAAAATCCCTCCAAAATTTTACGTTATCTTCATTTTGGAGCATCCCTACCAATCATCCTTAGCAACATGTCTTGCACTACCCAAGTACTAGTGATTTTAGTTGAGTTTCTTTGGCATAGATCGTGTTTGCTAATTTGTTTGTCTTTCAGCTGCAGGCTAACCTCCTGTGACTTGGTCTCAAACTAGTTTTATGTTGACTTGGAAAACTACGCAGCACTGGAAGGCAAGCAGACTTGCTCTCAAGAATTATGTAGTCCATCCTGGTAGCCAACACTTCTCTCCAGAATTGTGCAAATAAGAAATCCTACCTTTGCCAAGAAAACCATGCAGAGCATCCCACCATCGGGCTTACTCTCATAATTTGCACTACTCTAACTAGCATCCTTGTCTTCAATCCAAAAACTACGCAGAGATTGAGAGGTAGCCAAAGCCACTCAACCCACAAACTATGCAGAATTCGTCCCATGGTTGGCTAACTGTTGCATCTACTTGGGTTGACCAGTTCCCTCCAGAACTACACAATCTTTCCTTGCATGCACGGGAAACATTTTCATGACAAAGCAAAAAGCATCCCTAGATTTCAAGGATCCACTTCTAACAACTGGGAGTTACATGAAAAAGCCATTTTAGAAACCTCCCGCCAAGTATCGTTTTTTCCTAGATTTGTGGCATGCACATCATAAGCCTCAATCTTGTAAAAAGTATTTATTCATTGCCTTAGAGCTAATTCTTCACTTTCGATCTTAGAGCTCTGGCGTTCCCAACACATCTAACAACCTTCATCACACTCATCATAATGTTTTGTGGGTAAGTCTACTTTTCATGTGTTTTGTATCTTTTTCGCCGCTTTTTGTATTTTTGTTAGTGTGAGTGTTGTTTCATTGGTTTTATTTGACGCTTTTTTTCATTTCAATGCATATTAGCTTGTAGAAGCGTTGTTTCAAGCCTTGCATTTCATTTCCTTGATGTTACATGCATAACACTATTTTTCTACTAACGATCATTGTTGCGGAAACTCACTTCACACACTTCATTGTTTTCAAATTTTACTAATCATGCATTGGCTATATTCACTTGCATCTTCACTCACTCATGTCTACACCAGTTTTGCACATGTTTTGAGCCCTTACTAATTTTCAATCACCTGTCGGTAGGTCTGAGCTACTGTTGGACACCTAATCCTAAATCGGTTAGTGTGGAAGCTAAACAGACTAAGTAGTCCAAGGGACCTTGGGATGTGAATCCCAACGGTCACCATATTGTATTATAAATGTACATCTATTGTTAATAAAAATGCAATGCAAGCTTTATCTTTCATATTATTCTTGCTCACCATGTGTGTTTAAAATGGTATCAGAGCAATGATGTGTGGCCTGTTTTCCCTGAGCAACTGGTCTGAGTTACCTTGAATAGTGCTGACTAGAGCTGGCCTAGTCTTTTGTAATGCTCCATTAATTCTACCATCCCTGCGCTCTGCTCCATATTCAATTACCTGCTTCATACGCTGCCATACTGCTACCTGCGCCCTGCTCTTCTGAAGCGCTACTGTCCAGCGCTGCCCTTATTATTCTGACATAACGCCTCTGCCTTATTCCAGCGCTGCCTCTGTTGCAAACCCACTATTGTAACATTGAATTATCAGTGTTACTCCTCTGCTCATTGTGCTGGTCGTTTCTGGTGTGTGTTGTTCGGTACATTGATAACTCTTGCCAATCGTGTAGCATTGAATAACCAACCTTTGGTTGATTTCTCTTTGCGCTGGTCCAATTTTAAATATGCGCTCGTCGAAATCTGGAAACCTGTGCATTAAAATCATTCGTCACTACTGCGTCAGGCTTGATGGCCATTCAACTATACTGTTGATTCTTCTTGCTGCTCATCCATGCTGCAATGGTAGATTTGATCACAATTTTTAGGAAGTCACATGGAGGCTCGGAGTCATTAATGCAGCCATGCTTGTCCAATATCGGTGCCATGTTTTCCTTTGCTTCAAGTTACCATAGTCCACATTGAGTCCATGGAAACCCTTCAAGCAAAAAAGGGCAGCGCCATTATTAAGACATTTGAATGATTGTATTTTCATAACATGATGTTTTTTCCCAAAATTTCTTGGCTAAAAAAACACTTTGCCGTTGTAAAATAACCCTTCTGCTCTGGAAGACTAATCGAGGTTGGAGGTTGAAAAGTTCATGAGATTATGGAATGTGAATAACGCTGGTCAGACATCTATCCTGCTTCCGATAATTTCAATTTTTGTGTGGTGAAATGAATTCATCAATTCACTCGACATTTAAAAGCTCAGCAGGTTCTGCACGATGATAACCTTAGTTGGAGTGGTGAAAAATTGGTGTGACTGAGAAAACCTGTTTAAACCAAGTCCATGAATATTTTTTCCATCCCTTCTATTAATCCCCAAGTGAATTCACAACGTCATAGAAGCCACTAATCTATGGTCCAATCCAAAGTTTAAACATAATAGGGATATGAGCTAAAGTCAGGTCCGCTTGAAAATTTATTACTGATACCTGGTAGTGGCATAGAATATAAAATAGTTCATATTCCACGCTGGAGTTGCAGCCCGCTCAACTTCGAACTAATCTTATGATTGTAGGAGGTGCAGATTGAAGCTGGAGCTTGGTAATCAGTGAAATTGAATGTATGGAATGTGCTTCAAGGATTTCTAGGAAATCCGTTTTACCCTAAGAGATTATGGAGCTTTTCATATGAAGTGCTTCATCTCTCTCTGTATAGAAGCTGAAAATACTTTACTGGGGTTTTGGCAAGGGAAATATATCTGCTTTATTATTTTTATATTCACTTGGGACCAATTTCTACCAGTCTTGAAGGCTACCTTAAATAGCTGGGACTCTTTATCGATTGCAAGTTATTGTACAGTCAACGGGCCTGTTCCAGAGAAATTGCATTAATATCTTATCTGCCTTCTGAAAGTGTCTATTAGAAAAGTATAGTGCTTTTGTTGAAAAAAATAAACGCTGGTTTAACAGTGAAATGGTTTGGTAGCACGGGAGAAGGCATGCAGATCACAGGAAGATATGTATTGATTTGATTCCTAATTTGTTGGAAGTTAAATTCTCAAGTGAATTGAAGAAAATTCGTTTTTGAGTGAGGAGTCTGTTTTCCGAATATCACCATTCTGTGTGCTGAATCTATTGCAAGCTGATTGATTTGAAGAGAAATTGGTGTCCATCTTTTCCTCATTGTTTTACTATTTTTTGAGGAGTAAAAATGGCTCCAATTAGTGCAATATTAGAGTTAGTGGACAATCTAATACTCTCTATTATGGATAATACAGTCAAAATTAGCAAGGATTTTCTCACCGATATTCAAACTTATTTGCAAAATGCAAAAGAAAAGATTGATTTTTTGCAGCTTGAATCACAACTATAGCAAGAAGAGCTACATCAAAATCGACATCATTCTGAACCTGTTTTTTGTTCAGAACATTGAGACAACCACCCATCAGCAGCAAGTCAATAATGTTCCTGTTCATTCAAATAAAGCAGTTGTTGTACATACAGATGCAGAAACTCAGTCTGCACTTCCCAAGCCCATCATTAGACCTTGGGAACAGCTTGTCCACAACAAGCACAGAACTGGTCTTGGATATGACAAGGACTTGTCCTTTCATATTCCAGACTATGCCAAGCCCATTCAGTTTTAGAGTGCTGGATTCATCCATAACAGTTCACCTGCTCCTCATGACAGTTCATTGTCAGCTATTCCAGACTCTGCCTCTCTTCCACAGTAGCAACAACAACAACAACAGATCGTGAAATGCCAACACTGTGATCGAGTTGGCCATATGAAAGATCATTGTTTTGATCTTCATCCATGTAAGCATTGCCATAAAACCAGTCATTCTTCACACAGATGCTTCAGAAAGAAAAGTCTTGCAAGAACAAAGATTCATCTAGGATGGATCGCTTCTTGGCAATGGGCATCAACAGCCAAGAAGATATTCCAAACACATGTCAGAACTTGTTCCAGAATATTGAACAGTCTTGCAGTTGAGTTTTCTCCATCTTCTCACCTTGTATCTGACAGGGGGGAAAATGATGGTCATCTACAAGCTTCAAAGCCACATCAAGCGAGCCTGAGCCACAACCTGCCACACCAGTTTCAGAGTTGTAGCCAGAGACAAAGATGCCTGAACATGCCCTCAGTTGGAAATATGGGACACTTCCTCTAGCAGAAGACTTCAGCTTCTTGCCAGTTTTGGAAGAGTTCCGGGAACAAAATTGAGAACACTTCCTCTAGCAGAAGACTCCAACTTCTTGCCAGTTTTGGAAGAGTTCCAGGAATTGCATTAAGCATTCTAGAGTTGTTGGTCATCCTTAAATCATCACAGGTTGAGACTCCCTTTTCAGGTTGAAGTTTTACCTTTTATGTGGGGTGAGACCTCCCTTTTATGGTTGAAGGTTTCCCTCTTTAAAACAATAGGATCACTTCTTCTAGCAGAAGACTTCAGCTTCTTGCGAGTTTTGGAAGAGTTTCGGAACTGCACTAAGCGTTCGAGTGTTGGTGGCCATCCTTAAACCACCGCCCTTTATACCAACATTTCAGAGAGCAGATTCAGCCTAGTGCTACCATGCATTTTTGCACATTTTATATTACA
>APFE030939896.1:142496-159025 GCA_000404065.3 Pinus taeda
CACTTGGTCTCGTAATTTTGATATATCATGTTGCACTTCTTCCTCTTCTTCATGAGTCATGCTAGAGCTTTCAGGTCACCTACTAGGTGTTTCCATTTTCTTTCTTCGGGGCATCAATTACTGATAATAATGCTTCCCTATGCCCTTTGAATTCCTTCAAAATAAAATTTCAAACCAAGCTTAAGCAAACATTTAAAAAATATACACACCTTTTTTGACTTTGTAGGAGCTTGATATTGCCTCTGATGCATCTCTGTAATTTCAGATCATCCAATTCTAAACTTGCGAACTGCAGTATCCCTCTCTGTCCTTTTTCCAATGCCACCAATCTGACCCCAATTGGATTCTCCAATGAAGCATTATTCCAAATCTCCCACAGTGACCTGATTATAGACTAATTTAGTAGAGCGAACTTGTACGATGTTCCACGAGTCACCGTTTCGACCTCTAGCTCTGAACACTATATAAAATAAACTACAGTCTGTCCTCTTTATGCATCTTTTTACGAAATTTCAATCCAATTCTCAGAGAAAAAGTTATGATGATTTTCCCCAGGTCACCTATTTGGAATGTAATTCAGGAGTCTGCAAAAAGACCAACTTCTGTAGATCATATCTCCGCAATTATAGCGCAAAATGCTCTAAAATTTGGACCCGAGATTTAGCGCGATGTCCTCTCAAATGGGTTTTTGTTTCAACTTCTGAAACATCACCGAACAAAAGTTATAGTGAAAATTCCACAATGACCTGTTTGGAGCAGCGAAACCCTAGAATCCAAAGCTCTGATACCAAATGTTATGAAACCAGCTCAAGAAAAGATAGAAAAGATAGATCAACGCCTTAGAATTTAGCCTCTTTCGGGGGGAACCTCCTACATTACATAAATGAACATTTGGATGATACAAATGACAAAGGCCTCCTTTCTATAATAGGAGCTAAGGGTCATAAATAATCAAGCTACCTAACAATATATGTAAGGGCACAATAATACAATAGTGTGCTTCTATGGGGCACAATAGAACAATATGGGCACATAGGGGCACAAAAATATTAATAAGGGGTACAACTACAATAGTAATGGGGTAATCACTAGTATTATGGGGACCCAACACTCTTATATGACCAAGAGAGTATAGAGACCTTCCCGTAGAGTTGGATGATTGTGTTGGATCAGTTGGAGAATGAAGGAAGACCTTTCAATTCATCAGACATGTTGGCTCTCCAACTGAAGGGGAAATTAAAAAATACCTAGCATTTTCCCAAAGGTAAACAAGCAAATCTCTTCATGTCCACCTAAATTCTTGATGCAGTTTGTGCCCGTCAACAATTCCCTAGCTTAGGTTGGTCATGGACACCTTTAGAATCCTTTGTGTACAACTATTATAGGTTGTTCTCTAAGTGCAGCTTCCATGGAGTAATACTACAACTATCAGACCACTTCATCACCTCAATGATATTTGAGCAGGATCCTCCTTTTATGTCATAGGTAGAGATGGAGGCATTGGTTAATATAGTAGATTGGTATGCCTCACCCCTTGTCTTCTTCATCTAGATGTACAACATGAAGAAGGCTCTGCACGTGTTACCAAATTTTTCCATTGACAAGTAGGCAATGCAATAAGTTGCATACCACATGTTGACATGGTTGTGAGCAATAGTACACAAGAAGAGGAAGGCACCTTGGCCCGCTCTTCCTCTGCGGATCAGGTTGTATGAGGTCCAAATTCTCAAGCATGGTGAGGTCGAGATGGAGGAATTAAAGAGATTCACCTTCAGCACCAAAAGTTTTAATCCATATGACCCATATTGCATAGTGAAGGACAATTGTGCGAGAGTTTATCATCCTTGGATTGATGGGGAATGTCATTGGCCTATGGAAGACCCATGGAGATACTACTATAAATCCTTAAGGCTCGATGAACCAGTCAAACTGGATGTAGAATGGTTAGAAGTGCACAAGGCATTAGCACTTGAGAAGGAAACAACTATAGCAGTAGCAGAGAGTAGCAAACCTATGCCGAACAAAGGAAAAAGGAAGATTTCCGACAGTGCGGAGGCAGAGAAAATCTACAAGTTCAAGGAAGATGCACTTGTAGAAAGAGCCTCTTTGGATATTGAAGTAAAGTGGTGAAAACGCAATAGAAGGATTGCATAAAGACATAGGGAGAAGCAGATCCTGGAGGATGCAAAGAATAAGTCATACGAGGTGAAGCAATAACACGAGTTGTGAAGGAGGGAGAAGGAAGTGCAACAAGAATAGGAACAATAGAAAGTGCAATGCGCACACATTGAGGACGTTATGCATATATAGGTTAATGAATCAGAACAATTGGAAGATACAAAACAGGGTGAGTAGTCGGAGGAGCAGGACTTTTCTTAGGAGATTAAAGAGATATTGGAACAAATTGACATAGATTTGGTTCATATGGAGTAGGATCAGAATATGAACCTCATGCCCAAGGACTGAGTGGTCACTCCACATGCTTATCCAGATCCAAGAGTAGAGCAAGTTCTAAGTGATCAAGGAGATACTTAAATCCTTGATGACAATCCGGAAGAAGACACACACAACATATCATTTGACGAGTCACAACATAGGGTTGTGCAGTCACACAAAGTGTCCACCCTGGATGTCCATGCATCTATTACATAGTTCCGAGAATCAGTGATCATATCCAATGTGCACAAACATCTAGCTTCATTGGTCGATGCTATGAAGGCATATGACAAATCCACCAACTCAAGTGTGAGATTATTTATTGCTGAGAACAAGCACATGGCTAAGGAATTGCAAGCGGTCAAGTAGAGAGAAGAGAAAGCTACAACATCAACCAGAGCAAAGTGGAAGAAAGTGGTACTTGATGAAGTATCGTCTCTCCAGATAGTCATCCAAAAGTTGTACTTCATGTTTATCACCATGCATAAGTCAGTTGTCGATCTTAATGGTTCGTAGCAATGCTGTGTTAGGAGAGCACACATCTTAACAAACATACACATTGCTCTCAATCACATGCAGATATGGACAATTAGGCACAAGTGTTATAGACATATTTAGGCACTGCAACCCCAATCACATATTTCGATAAACCAAGGGCTCTTTAATCCCTAAAAGTGTTCTGTCATACCCTAAAGGATCATGGTCAATTGATTACATCATTTCACAGAAGTTCCACCTGAAAAACCACTTAGAACTGGCCAAAATTGGACCATACTCACTGCTCCTTGGGCAAGGTGTGATGCATACTAACTCCTACACTAGCCAAGTGTGATGCATACTATAAAGGCCTTCTGTGGGGTGCGATGCGCCACAGTGGACAAATGTCTGAAGCAGTTTGCTGAGTGGATGCTCATGGAATCTTCCAGAAACTTCCTCTCTGACACTTGCCTCTCTGAATTCTCCTAGGGTTGAGTAAGAGATCAATGAAGCCTCCAAGTGGAACCAAGAACTATCAGTGGAATGACACTAATCAAAAACTTGGAGCTGACTCACACCTCTACAAATATCTATAAATGAATCCCTCATCTGAGAGATCTAGAGGTTGGAATTTTGTAATTTGTAAGGAAGTGCTATTGGTTTCTCCTTGAGAAGAGACATTGTATTGTTGGGTGATCTTGATTTTCATGAGGTGAAGAAGGCTTTGATGCTGGGAGGATGATGTTGGATCAGACAGCTAGGTTGTAATACTCTCTTCTACTATTAATAAATTTATTTGAGTTTTCCTCCATATAATCATGTATTTGTCAATCTTGTTATTTGTGAATGCAATTGTATGGTAAATGTATTTGTGATTCTACATTGTTTATGATATTGTAGAACAAGATGCTTTGATGGTGTTTTGTTGCTTTGCCTCTACAGGTATTCTCTAAAGCGGGACAAGTAAGAGGGGAGTGGCAAGCTCTATCAAGGGAGAGAGGAAACAAGCAATGAGCCAAGCGAAAGATCCAAGTTGGTCCCCTTTGCTTCTCTCTTATCTATCATACATAAAGGAAATCACAATTTTCTTTGAATGTTTGTTTCTAAGATAGCTACCCGTCTTAGTGGGACTAGAAGATCAAAAAGACACTAGTTTTCCTGGAAACATAATGGTGACTCTGCTGGGGAACACATAGTTTGTTTGTTTGTTATTGTTGTTTGCTTTATAAACTACATATGGAGCCTGAAGTTAGCCAGCTAACATTTGAATTGCTTTTCTATGCAACTGCAGAGTAGATGAATGCTACTTCAGTGAATCTCTGGGTTGTTTTATGAACTTAATGTCTGACTTACAAGCATCCTAAATGCCCTTGTGGTAGCTCAATAACCTCTAAAGATCATACCCCTGTGCTTTGTTTTTACTGTCTATCATAGCTCAGCCTAAATCAGTAAACTTAGCTGCAAATTTTGAACAAAAACCAAACTCAGTTTCGTTCCCTAGCCCATTACAGTGTCTGTAACTGGTAGCCTGTATGCATCGCACCTCCCATGTGTTGCAGGTAAGATGCATCCCTTTTTCCCTTAAGGATAGTTGCAATGACTAAATGATACTGTTGCTGTCTTTGAAATTGAGTTTTTTCCTCCTTCTTTTCAGCTCTATTCAGTAGTTTTGCTACTCATGATCAGTATATCATTGCTGAAGCCTCTTCCCTTTACATTATTCATCCTCCATTGATAGGGATTTGTAAATGTTTTTGAGTATTTGTCTATCATTTATAGTCTTTCTTTGTCAAAAGTAGCTTAATCGAACTGTCGTTTTTTATGCAAAGAAGTGTCGTAACTGTCATTTTGAGTCAAAAAGAAGAGTGTTGTAAACTCTTCCTCTTCTAGATAGTCGATTGTACTTTTGCCATTGTATTTGATTTGAATTGTTAATATTTAAAGTGTCGAAAGTAGTTTTCTATTTGAAATCGAAAAGTGTCATTTTAATCTTCCTTTCATTTTGAAAATAAATTGTTGAAGTGTCGCTTTGAAGAAAATAGTTTAGATCTCTACTTAGTTTTCCTTTTTGACACTATCACATTAAGGAAACTAAAAACAAATAGGTGCATCTGCATTTGCATTTAGACTATGTGCGAAAATGATTTAGTAAAGGTGCATTTAATGTGTGTTCTCTGATCTCTGTTGAAAGAATCGTTATCTTCTTTCCTTAGTAGCTAAGATATTCATTACTAAAAGAAATGAAATGACTGTTTATCATTTTAGATTGCATATTTAGGAATTTTACATCTACATCATGTTGTGAACCTTGAGAGGAAAACTTCTAAGCAATATCATCTCTAAAATAGATCTCAATGAACATAACAATGCTTTAGAACCTAACACAACACATCTAAAGGTCTAGGCTAGAGAAGTATTCCAACATTGTAAAACATGGTAAGTATCGTTTTCATCGAATGTTGGGTGATTCCTCCTCTTTGATATGAAAAGTGCTAGTACAGACTTGTGCTCCCCATACCATCGAGTATATATTGGGAAACCACAATAGGCTAATATCCTTTATCCATAAGAAGCCATGTCTACGGCCCTATCGATCGCAATGCACCGAACATAACATTTGGGAACATTGACTATCGTACATAAGTCCTTGGTAATTTCTATTTAATTTACCACGAAGGTGTATTTTGCAGTTTTACGATTGGTTTGGTAATCCCTCTGTCTAGATTTCCAAAGTAGTCACTTTCATTCCTTTTCGACTATTTAAAATAAAAGGTCCATCTGAGCACTAGTCACTTCAAGCTCATTAAAAATCAAAGGTGACTAGAGTCATATTTAGCTTTTTCTCAAATCTTAAAAATTGAAAAAGCATATTTGTTTCAAAGTGTCATTAAAATTTATCTAATATGGAATAACATCCCTATTCCTTCATTGATCTTAGGTTGAGATAATGGAGTCCACCATTCAAGGAATCCCTCTTGAGGGGAATCCTAGTCCTCTCTCTTCATGGGGAGATATCGGTGCTCCGTATATGGCTACATTGTCCCTTCTGGGAATCACAATCAGCCTGCCAGTATGGCAATTCTCAACCTCTGTCATTCAAAATACCATGATTCCTCAGCAATCAAATCAACAACCATATGATACTAAAGTTGTCCCTTCACCTTCTACTTCATTTGTTTCTCCCTCCCCTTCTTCCTCTTCGCTTGGTGAAATTGGTGATACTAAAAACCAAGTGATTGACAAGAGGAAGAAAGGAAAGGAAAAGAAGAAGAAGAAGTTGGCTAAGCAAGGGGGCAACCATGAATCATTTGGTGAAAATATGCACACCAAACTTTCCAAGCACAGACCTCCATGCATAATTTGCAAGGGGGATCACCTTCATTAATATTGTCCTTGCATTCCACGAATCTTGAAAGAATGGGCTCCCCATTCACTCCGTCCGGTGTCATCAACCTCTGGGAATCATGTTGACAACAAACCATCAACTAGTGAAAATGAAGTCAATAGACAGAAAGCAAAGGTCAGATTTCCATGTAGGTTATGTGAAGGTGATCATGCCCTTCACCATTGTCCTATTATGGACAAAGCGAAAAGCGTTTTGGATAACCGTCCTGCTTCCCCGCAAGGACTCCCACCTGGATACAAGAAACTCTTACCAAGTCCATTGCTAGTTGAAAACCCGACTGATGTAACTCAATCACCAGTCGAAATGCCTATCGTTGAAAGTAAACTTTCTGAGTCCATACTAGACCAAAGTCAATAGGTTGAGATGGCAGTTGACCCAATCTTGCCTTCAGAACGTCCACCTTCAGACGATACAATTTTCAAAGAGAATGAGAACAATATTGTCTGAATTCTTTTTGTTAATACAAATTCTAATGAACTTGGGGACAATCCACCCATTCCTTTACAATAGGAGGAAAATCCTCTAGTTCAAGGGGTTAATCTAGTCGTTTATTGGTACCCCCTCCAAATAGTGTAGTTGTTTCCTTCGATTGGAATCAACTAGTGAGACCCTAACTTCCATCTAATGTACCATTGTAGATCATAGTACAATTTTACAAAATGATCGTGTCTGGCACTATCATAGATGAAGGGGCTTCAATGAGTATCCTTTCCTCAACTGCTTGGAAAGCACTTGGTCACCATTGCTTCTTCCTGAAAATCAAAATTTGTCAGGCTTCAATAAAGGAACTAGTCGACCGTTAGGGATCCTTCCAAAGTTGCCAATAACTTTGAAAAGAAAAACTATTCACTTGAATGTGATGGTAGTCCAAGGGCCATTCGATTACAATCTACTCCTTGGGCATGACTATGTTTATAACATGGAAGCTATTGTTTCCACACTCTTTCGAGTGATGTGTTTCCCGCATGAAGGCAAAGTGGTACAGCTTATAGACCAACTTTCATTTCCCAGTTCAAACATGGCTACAAGTCAAACATCATCCCTAAATGGTCTCTTTATGTCCATAATGTCTCTTCAACCTTCATTTCATCCACCTAATTATCGCCAGTAATTCGGTGAATGTAACGAAGTTTAGGGGGCATGCACCCTGGTCTACTTCGGCATGCAAACCTAGCTCAAAAGATAGATTTCCTTGTAGGCTATATGATTAGTCTGAAACACCATTTCCTTGTAGGTTATGGGATTTTTTTGCAAAAAATATTTCCTCGTAAGTTATGTGATTGGAAGCTCACACCATTCACCTTTGTCTATTTCGATGGGCAGAGCCAAGGAAGTGTTTTTGTCTAACCACTAATAGAAACAATCTTGCCTAACTGCAAGGACTTCCATACGGTGACCTGGAAACTCTCCTTTTCTCAATACTTGGGGACATAAAAACCTTTTTTATGCAAGTGAAAAGCGACCAGTTTCATTTTTTAGCTTTTTAATGTTAACTTCTTAGGTTAGGCAGTTGGTCCTGAAATGTCTGCACACTAGATGGACCAAAGGATGTATTTTATCTACTGATAAAACCATCCTACCTAACCTCAATAGTTCCTTAGCTTTTAGTGTAGTTAGTTCTATAGTTTGGTCATTTCTAGCCTACACAAAAAGGCAATGAGCAAATTTTTGCATGGTGCAAGCTTGCTAAAAAATTAACCTACTAATGAGATACATCTTTAAAACAACTGGCACAAGCAATGTTTCTGAAAGGTTCAAGCTTGTTAAAAAATAAACCCGCCATTGAGCATATGTTAACGCAAGGTTCAAGATCATTAAAAAATAAACACGCCTTCAGTAAACGACCTCTGTGATTGCATTGTGATCAACCTTTTATGCCTTGGTTGTGTTCTTACCGTCACCTCCATTCTTTTGGCCAATCATATGCTTCCACTTGATTGTTTACCATTTTGAGGAATAGTTACGACGAGTGATTCTGTTAGCCACCCTCTTTACATTGCCATGTTTGAGAAGTTCCAAACTTACCTAGAACTAGTTTCTACCTGGAAACATCACTCGTTCCTCAAAAATGAGTCTCTTTTAAGCTCTTTTTTGACTCATTAAATATGAAAAGATTGTTGAGCTACTGGCCTTTTCATCTCGTTAAAGTTAATGGAAGCGCCATTCCTCCTCTACATTTTAAGTTTTTTGGACCTAAGGGATCATTCCACAAAAAGATCGAGTGCTTGTCTTTTTCGGCTTGTTAAAGTGATCGAAAAGTCATCCCTTTCATATTATTTTATACTATTTCAGACCTAAGGGATTATGCTACAAAAAATGACTGCTGGAGTTTCCCTTTCGTCCCTTTTCAAACTCTCTAAATATGAAAAGAACTGAGTTATCTTTGTCGCTAAACTCGTCATAATAGCAACAAACTTGTCCAACAGGACAAGAGTGAGTTTCACTATCGCTAGGCTGGCCAAAACATAGCGACAAGTTTTCCCGAAGGGAAAATTATAGAACAAACATATGTTATCCCCCTCAAGCTTGAAAAAAATAAATAGGTACTGGTCAACAATGACTGGGAAAAAAGGGAATAAAACTTGAAGAACTTCATTGGTAGCACGTCACTCTTGAACATGACACTTTCACTCCATCACCATGATCGAGTCGGGTTGGGTTATTCCATTCACCATTCATATCATCATTAGTCCTCCACACCATCCATATTTTGGGGTTAACACTACAAATCCATCTCAGTGTCACCGAAATGTTCAAGAGAAGTCATTCAAAGAATTCACCACCCAGCTATTGCCTCATCTACTGCAATACCTTCACTCTCCATTTTCCATGACCACCATTCCTGAGCCTTGTATCATCAGATCATTTTCACCTCCAGAAAATTATTTGCTTCATCTTGTGTCATAGATATGGGATACATTAAGGCCCTCCTACAATGGGTCACTTCTTGTCAACATCAGCTCATTATTCAAGAAGTTGACTTAGGAACAACCCTTTCAGTACTTTGAAGCTGGCATGCCTCAATGGAAAGTTTCTCACTTTCAATGACAGGTTTACATTAATGGCCTTTGATTGAAAGATTTTGTGTGGTGTTCGACATTAGATCATATATTCATGCCACGTGAATTGTACTGTAGTACCTTGAGGGTCATGATCATTATTAGTGATTCCTCTCACACTTGTTAATAGCTTACATCATTGGCTAATAATCATGCAATCCCTTGCCATGTTCAACTTCAAAACATATTTTCACATGGATCGACTTGTACAACGGGCGAAGATTGAACGAGTTTTAAGACCCCGGATCTAGTTTCATCCATCCGGGCTGTGATATATTCAGGAATATAAAGACATCAAATGTACACAGAAGCTTCACAGATGATCATCCAAGCTATGGAATGATGACTCTACATACAAAGAATCACCAGTCTAAAACAACAGATGATTATCTGTCCTATGTATAGGAAAATGAATTTATAAAGCTGAGCATGGGAATGCCTGCCTCAGCTAGATCATGAAAATAATATGATGATGATATATTGTATTGTATTTTATACAGGTCACCTTCCAGTTCGAATACCTCATATCCTCATGATAAAGCATTTCACCCGACATCAGAAGATTTACAACCTCATGCTTTAGGGGGAAACTGTTATAGACATATTTGGACATTGTAACCCCAATCACATATGTCGATAAACCAAGGGCTCTTTAACCCATAAAAATGTTGTTTCATACCCTAAAGGATCATGGTCAACTAATTACATCATTTCCCAGAAGTTCCACCTAAAAGACCACTCATAACTGGCCAAAACTGGACCATACTAACTACTCGTTGGTCAAGATGTGATGCATATTGACTCCTACGCTAGCCCATTGTGATGCATACTAAAAAGGCCTTCTCTGAGGTGTGATGAGCAGGAATGGACAAATGTTTGAAACAATTTGCTAAATGGATGCTCATGGAATCTTCCAGAAACTTCCTATATGACACTTGCCTCTCTGAATTCACCCAGGGTTGAGTAAGAGATCAATGAAACCTCCAAGTGGAACCAAGAACTATTAGTAGAATGACACTAATAAAAAACCCAAAGTTGACTCACACCTCTGCAAATATCTATAAATGGATCCCTCATCTCAGAGACCTAGAGGCTAGAAGTTTGTAATTTGTAAGGAAGTGATGTTGGTTTCTCCTTGAGAAGAGACATTGTATTGTTGGGTGATCTTTCTTTTCATGAGGAGAAGAGGGCTTTGATGCTAGATCAGAAAGTTGGGTTGTAATCCTCTCTTCTACTATTAATAAAGTTATTTGAGTTTTTCTCCATATAATTGTGTATGTGTGAATCTTGTTATTTGTGAATGCAATTGTATGGTAAATGTATTTGTGATTATGCATTGTTTATGATATTATAGATCGAGATGCTTTGATGGTGTTTTGTTGCTTTGCCTCTACAGGTATTCTCTAAAGTGGGACAAGTAGGAGAGGAGTGGCAATCTCTATTAAGGGAGAGAGGAAACAAGCAAGGAGCCAAGCAGAAGATCCAGGTTAGTCCCCTTTGCTTCTCTCTTATCTATCATACATAAAGGAAATGACAATTGTCTTTGATTGTTTGTTTCTAAGATAGCTACCCGTCTTAGTGGGACTAGCAGATTGAAAAGACACTAGTTTTCCTGGAAAAACAAGGGATCTTTGTTGTACTTGCGAAAGATAATGAAACCAAAGGTAGTGGAGTTGAAATCATTCATCCGAAGTCAGATTCAGAACTATGAGGAACTCACACATCTCATCACCAGCTTACAGTTCTCACATGCATGTTTTTTCAGGAGAATGGTTATCATTGTGCACACGCATGTGATACCATCCATTGGCACACTCACTGAGGTGGAAGAAAAGAACCAAGTCTGAATGGAGCTAGACATGTACTTTGAGCATTTGATGTGCATAGCCACCAATGCAAATTTGGATAAGAGCGAGACACTATGCATAAGTATGTCTCTAGTATGGCTGCACTCAAGGCCATGATGTGCATGCTACATGGCAAGCTAGACAGATGTGCCAGAGTAGTGTACCCAAATGCTATGGAGGTAAGAGTTCGCTTTCAAAAGGATATCGTCACGAAAAACAGATACACCATAGAAAACTACCAATCTTGGCATTAGATCTCCACCAATGATCACCAAGATGATTTGGATGAGTTAGTATTCCCACAATTTTCTGAGTCTCAACAATGTCTTGTATAGCTTACTCAAGCCCATTTTTTTCTCACACAGGTACATGTATAGAATGTATTATAAACATGTTGTGAAGTGAAAGAACAAGTGTCAATAGTGGAATGTAAACAATCATGTGTAAGTTGAAGAGTCATGAGGGTAGTTGGAGAGTCTCAAAGGGGAATGTCAAGGGTCACCCCAGCCTTTTCTATATATAGAAACTCATAACTCATTGTAAGGGCTTTTGGGAGCCAAGCTTCTAGGAGCTATAACTTAGAGAAAGATTGGAGTGTATTGTAATGAGCGTTAGCTTCTCCACATAGCAAAGCGAGTACATCTCTTTATAGGAGCAGGCGGTAGTGACTGTAACATTTTACTATTAGGGCTAGTGGTTGTCATAGTTGTATACATGATTGGATCTTGAACTCTTTTAACATAACAAAGCCAACACGTTTCATGCATGTATTGTTATTGTAGTTTTCTTATTTTGGTTACTCTAACAATTTATGTAGTTTTAACTTACACATGTATGTATGGACTATTTTGTATATGTTTGTATGAATCTTATCGAAGCATGTTTTTGGTTTCACTCGTCACTTTGGATTGTCTACTATTCTAGTTTCCATCTTGTGATGTCTTTCATATCATGTGTTCCCTTTAAAACTGAGTACTATTATAGGCTTCTAAGGGGCACACTTTTCTTCCTTTCCATGTGTTGGAACCTTTCCATCAATCTTCCCTGACTTGCTACAAGGTCACACCCTTGCTTCCAACAAGCGCATCTTTCTTACCTTTGCACGTTATCGTATTCAAGGTGATACTGTACTACTCACTATTGGGACTCATACTCCAAATGGTCTGAGGTCTATTTGGGACTTCTTACGAGGGAGATCCCTTGACATGTTGGTGGGTCCAACATCGTTAGCATTTCTGGCGATAAAAGGAGGGACATATGACAAGCTGAGTACTCACAATCTGTTTTGAATCTCCACACATCTATCATGGATTTTGCCACAGTTCACCCTCCAAAATGTCTATCCAATGGATATATCTTTGAAATCGAGAGGGAGATCTAGGACGACTTGTCACAAATTAAGATGAAGTTCCAATACCATATCTAAATATTTCAATATTTCTGTATCAAATTGATAAATATAAAATAAAAAAAAAAACTCAAACACCTCTTAGCATACTTCGGTGATGAAGTTGCTCAATCTCAGGCAGACATAGTCACTGTCACAAGTGATTGTTCGCCTTCATCTCATCAAACAACTCGACCGCCATAACGTGATGTGGGAGAGCATGCACACAATTCTGTTGAATTGTTACCTCTCCACACTCACCTACTCTCAACTTTTGCGCATATTTGGTTGGGAAGCCCACAGGGTGTCATATGCACTTGTTACCTCAACCTCCATCCCCACTTTCTATTTATCCTTTGGATTGTACTATCTTGTGTTATTCCTTTCTGGACTCCACACTTTTCGTTAATGAGGATCAAGATATGAATGGAGTTGACGATGCAAAACAAACCTGTGTTGTCATTTGTAGGTTTTAACCCCGTACAGAAATTAATTGCATATGAATTCTAAAAATAGAAAATAAACAATAACAAGAGCATAACACATAAACACATATACACAAAGAATTTCCCCTATATCCCAAAACTGGTACTACCAATTTGATTTTTCATTATGTTCCTTTCAATTTTACAATACATATATATGCATGCCAAAGCATCCATTACCATAGACCCAAAAACCATTGCGACCAAAACTATGTTCTAAAACCATGCACAAAACCATAGGTAGGTTCGTCCCACCTAATATAGTCATGGAAAGAATATAACACAACCCAAAACTCTCCCACTTTTTGTTTTCTTTCTAGAGGGGGCCATAGGAGAGCTTAGTCATTTATCCATCCCTACAACACCCATTGTTTCTCTACACCAAGATAAATTCTCAGAGCTCACAGATTTTGTCAATGCCTCTACAGTATTCTTCAAAGTGTCCACCTTTACCAGCAACACCTTTTTGTCTTCTATCATATCCGTCACAAAGTGATACTAAACATCATTGTGTTTTGTATTTGAATGATAAGCAGGGTTATTTGCTAAGAAAATTGCACTTTGGCTATCCCAGTATATCCTTATAGCTCCTTGTACTAGCCCCATACTTGAACACAATCTCTGCAACCAAACTGCTTCCTTGCTTGCATGAGTGGCTACCATGAATTCTGCCTTTGTAGTTGATAGTGCCACTAAAAAAATTTTCTTACACATCCAACTGAATACACCTCCAAATAGGTTAAACACATACCCTCTTGTAGATATTATCTAATCCAGATCTCTAGCCCAGTCTGCATCAACAAAGCCATGAATATCCAAAACTTTATCCAATCTTGGTCTTCCTTGGTAGCACAAACTATAATGACTAGTGTTACACAGTAATTTATCACCGCTTTCACTCCCAGTCTTCTCGCTGTGTCATGTGTCCAAGTCAAACATGTTCATGACAGACAAATGCTCTCCTATGCTGCCAATTGACCCAATTTTCCAAAGTTTACTGCCTCATCGCGACTTTTGGCTAAATAAACGCGCTGAAAGGTGCTGATGAATTGTCCATGTGCGCTTCCAGCGTGGAAGTACACCTGATTCCTGCGATGGCCCGATTTTAAGCACCAACACGGGTCTATGTAGTATCTTCAGTGATGATATGACTATCTGTATTGATCACTCGTGATGTCAGTGTTGAAGCACAGTTTTGTGCCCGCGATGATCTAGATTGGGTGAATTGTTCCAACAGTCAGCCTTCCAGATGACTCTAGACCTGGTTGTTGGCCTTGTTTATGTCGCCCTTCCTTCCTTCATGTGGCAATTCTGTCAATTGTGCTACCTTCCTTGGTGATAAGCTCTCCTTTCCACCTCTCATGGAGACTCCTTATCTTATTTAAACTCTCACCATTGCTATGCATTTCTGGATGGACAGTTCTGATAATCGGCTAGTTGAGGAGTGTTGTGAGTGCTTTGTGAGTTTGCTAGATAGTTGGTGTGAGTGTAATAAGTGTGGAATTGCTGATAGTTTGTGGAAGTTCGTAAGGTACCCTTGATGTTTTGTGATGCTTATGAGTGAGACAACTCTTGTGTGTTGGGAGATCCATCTTCAAAGAGTGAATGCTTGAAGAACATGCTGGTTGGACTCTTCTCTGAGAAGACTTGTGACATCAAGACTTTGGTTGTAAGCTGACTCTTATTTCATAATTAATGCAATAAATGATGTTTTCCTATGTCTTGTACGTAATGTACTTGATAGCTCATGACTTCTTGACTTTGCGAGTAAATAGTTCATTTTTGTATCTGGTTATGTGCTTTGTCGTATTTCCTTTGCTTTGTTTCAGGTCAATCATTCGTTGAGGAGAAGGAAGCGGAAGCTGGCGCAGTGCAACAGAACTCCATCGACCACCAGTTGAGGTAGGCCTCCAACTTTGACTATTTAAGGAAAGTTATTATTGATATGTCCTTGTTTATGACTAAACCCACTCTAGGGCTAGAGGTGTTGCCTCTGTCCGCAAAGGGAACACTTTCCTGGTTCACAACTAGTGCCACGCAAATACCTGAAAACCCACTTCACTGTTGTCCAATGCTCCTTCCCTGGTTTTGACATAAACCTGCTCAATACTCCCACTACATGTGCAATGTATGGTCTTGTACAGACCATCACATACATCAGGTTACCGACTGCACTTGTATATGGAACACAGTACATGTCCTCTTCCTCTTCTTGTGTCATTGGACACTCTTCAATAGATAACTTTACACCTACAGGAATAGGAACCTTCACCAGTTTACTATCCTTCATATTAAACCTCCACAATATTGTCTCCACATACTTCTTATGGTTTAACCAGAGCTTCCTCTTTCCCCGATCTCTTTTAATTTCCATGCCCAAAATATAGTGTGCAGCACCAAGATCTTTCATGTCGAATTTGGAGGACAATTGGGTCTTCAAATCTTGGATAATTTCTTTCTCATTTCCAACTAGCATCATGTCATCCACATACAAGACTAGATAAATAAAAAAATCACTAATTAGTTTAAAATACATGGTGATCTGCGTTGCTTTCGGTGAATCCAAGTCCTTGCATAAATGTATCAAATTTATGATACCACATCCTTGGTGGCTGTTTTAGCCCATAAAGAGACTTCATTAACTTGCATACTAGTTCTTTCTTACCCTTCACTACAAACCCTTCATGTTGCTTCATGTAGATCTGCTCTTCCAGATCCCCACGGAAAAATGTTGTCTTCACATCAATCTGTTCTACCTCAAAATCAAAAGTAGCAACAATAGATAAAAGTAATCTAATAGAAGCTACGTTGGCAACAAGAGAAAAAATATCACCAAAATCAATTCCCGACACCTGGGAATAACCTTTTTCTACCAACCGAGCTTTGTATTTCTCCACCTTTCCTTCTACATTTGTCTTCTTCTTAGATGACCATTTGATGCCAATGGATTTCCTTCCATCTAGCAACTCCACCAGAGCCCAAGCCTCGATTTTGTGGAAAGATTCCACTTCATCAACCATGGACTATTTCCAAAGTTTTCCATCCTCTAAATCTATTGCTTCCTTCATAGTTTTGGGATCATCATCAGTAATGTTGGAAATAATATTGAGAGGGGGCGGGGGGGGGTTGAATCAGGATTATCAAGGTAATTATTCCTTTTTCAAAACAACTTATATACGCTACTTCAGATTAATTAACCTGCGTATATACACGATTATGCAGAAGGAAACCCGCGTATACAAAGCAAACTTTTACCTTACTTAATCTTTCTGATGATGATTGTTAATCTATGATGCAGAATCAAATAGAAGTAACCAGAGACAGTAAAACAGAGCAGAGAAACAGTCACACACAAGAACACAAGATATAAGGTGGAAACTCAATGTGGGTGAAAACCACCTGCTGCAATTCGTCTCTATCTTCTTTTCAATT
>APFE030939896.1:160775-170812 GCA_000404065.3 Pinus taeda
TGTCCTTACCCTTGAGACTGCTTCAGACTTGCTTGTTTCAGGTACAGTCTTCTTACCCTGAGTTTTTTCCTTTGTTGATTGTTGAGGTTGTTCCTGAATGATTAGTGGCTTCACTAGTTTTCTTAGTTGTGACTTGATTTGCTTTTTAGCTCTCACTTCCTTTTGAAGCTCAGCTATGGTGAATTCTCTGGCTGGTTGTGGAGTAAGGCCAGTCTTGCTTTGAAATCCAGCCATAAAATAAACGAATTCCAGTCTCTGCCTATCTTTTGGAGGCCATCTAAAACTAGCAACTTAATCAAACCATGATGAAACAAAGAGGTTTCACAGTCCTCTTTCCTCAGCTGCACCTTATCAGACATCTTACTCAAACTGTGAAACAAATAAAAAGGAATGTCTATGGAGACTTTCCCAGTGAAATGCAAAAGCAGTTTAAAATGGTAAGGATAGACCTTATTGTACCTTCCTTCACAGGTCAAATATTTCTTTATGCAGGTGAGAAGAAGAGCATAATGTTCCTTGACATAATTTCTGGGCACTGCTTTTGTTAAGTCTTCGTTTACATATGCCTCCTTTAAAAACTCCTTACAAGGATTCATATCAAACTTAAAATTTTTAAACCATTCTTCCCATCCTCTTGGGATCTCTGTCACAGCAGATATTGCTTCTGGAGAAACCTGTACTTCTAGCATAGCTATCTTTGAATTTAAACCAGTGAAGTTTAGCGCAAATTCTTTAGTTGCCTGCACATGTCCTCCTTGTAGCTTTTTGCAAAATTTCCAGCACCCGGCATCTTTGAACGCTTTCTTCATGCCTTCATCCCTCAACGCTATGTCCAGGCCTTCAGGTTCAATCCTCTAGCATTTACCAGATCTGTGCTCTTTTCTCTCCATTCTTCCCTTCGAGATCTTCACACACAAAGTCTAACAGCTCCGGTCGAAATGGTGATTCAGCTCTTTTTTAATTCAGCCTCGCTTGTAATCAAGCTCGCTTGAAATCAGCCTCGCTTGAAATTCAAATTCTTTCATTGAAACACTTCAATACATAATCAGGCAGACTTGTCACTCATGCAGCACTTACGACCATCATTAAGGTCTATGCACGGTAAAATCTCTTGGGAATAATATTTCTGTGCATATCAACAAATCTATTGGTGGGGTAGTGGAAAATGAGCGTTCAAACGTGATACAAGAGGTACACAAACTGACATGAGTGGACACAATTGATGACTCACCTACAGACTTGACATTTCGGGAAAGATTCGCTGTGAAATGCACGAATCCATGATTTCACAGCGCTATTAGTTTTAAATTCTAATGATGCGCTGCGAAACTGCCTAATCATGACGCGCTGCGAAACTGCTTAACCATGATTGCGCTGCGAAACTGGCAAATGGGATTACGCTGCGAAATCACTAAAAGACACGGTGACTCGAATAAGACAAGACATGACTATGGAACAATGATGGGTGGAGGAGAACCAATAGGAGTCGAGTATGGTTTGACTTAAAAACTTTTAAAACTCCAAATCCTAAGTGAGAAAAAATAAAATGAAATCAACTTTAACACAGACCTTTGTCATCGGACCAGGACAGACAATTATATGCATCAAATTTTTAGTTCTAAGTGATAACAGAAGAATAGGATCAAACCCTAAACAACCAAAACCTTAACCCGAGGAGATGTAACACCAAGAGTTATGGGCCTCGTTGGGGTTAGTTGGGTAGCCAACTTCCCGGGGTCGTGACTTGGTCATACTATCTCCATTTCACATGCACGATACCCTGTTGGAAAGATCTCTCCAAGGAATATGACAGAAAAAATGTCTTATTGAAACTTGTTGGTAGTAGATTTCCAAAAAATATTATTTATGGCCTCAAAACAACTCTAGAAGTTTAGGACCCGAAAACTACTAAAAATAGTAAACTTTGCTCCAATTAAGGAAACTAAAAAACTGAAAGAGACAGTTGTGGGGGTCCAAGTGTGATAGGAGGGTGGCCACCAATATCCACCTCGATCATTCCTCGCCCCTTAGAAAGAAATTGTCCCCATTGCATTGAGTGCCTCCATGAGATGGGGAAACTTCTGCTGAACTTCATCCGTGGTGAGTTGTTCTGCAATCTCTGATGTGTCCAGTAATGGTGGGAAGCATGGTTGAGGGTGGTCCATATTGAACACTCGGTGTGAGCCATGGAATGGGGGATTGTTGTGCTCCAAAGCATTGTTTCCCACAGGCTTGGTAATGGTGTCAGGACCATATCGGAGTAGTCTGAGCTTCTGATGGGCTCTTGTAAGGCATTATTTCTGCAGATGCAACCAGACTTTGTCGCCCACATGAAAATTGTGTAGCACACTATGTTGATCATGTCACTGCTTTTACTTGGCATTTTCTACAATGGAGTGATGATATATCAGCCCGTTGGGTAGACATGCTTCGAGAATCAGATCAGATGAATGCTTAACCTGATAGTGCAATGATACCCCTGTGGGTGAGGAGAATATGTCCCTATCTTCTTTCATGACTGTATCCACCTACTTCTACTGCATGGAGGAACCCTTCCTAGTGGTCATGGATGTGGCTATGATATTCCCCTTACTTTGAGAGAGAAATACAAAGAAAACAAATTTCGTAGTCTAGGAGATGATCTTACTGCATTTCTTGGCAGAGATCAAAGAGGTGGCAGTAAGCAGGGCTACCTCCGGTATCCTGTATAATGAATTACCCAAAGAAATAATAACAGCACGAGGCCTTGACTCATACAGAGTATGTCACTTCCACAAGTATGGTTTGCCTAATAATACACCATAAACATCAAGAGGAGTAACATCACACAATACCTCATCTGTGAAGGGCTTGGTGTTGTAGGGAAGGCAGCACTGCTGGTGGACTCGGAGATCTCGTCCTTGCTGAAGCCATGCCATGTTGTATGACTGTGGGTCTGGTGTGGTTGGTAGGTCCAACCACTTCACGACCTCTACTGAAATGAGGTTATTTTGGATGCCACTGTCGACAATAAATTACAACTGCGAACCCTTCACCCACATTTGTGAGTGGAAAAGATGCTCCCCCTCCTCTGGATCTTCGGGCTCATTCTTCTAGACCTTGGCAGTGGCAACAGTGGCACTGGGCTCTACATCAATGATTTTCTTCCCTTTTTCATTCCACTTGTCGGGTTTTGACTCAGGGTCAGAACATGCATCTGATTCTAAATCCTTCAACTCAGCCATCAGTGATTGCTTGGTCTGACACTCACTTGTGTTGTGAGTGGGGCTCTTATGGAACTCACACCACTTTCCTATGTCCTTCTTTGACTTCGTGGTGTTGTTATTTTCTTACGGCTTCGACGAGCTGTCCTGGGTCACACCGTCTTGGCTTTGTCCTTGGTTCTGTGGTTTGAGGAAGCCTTTCCCTTGCTTGAGATCTGCAAATCCAAAGTCTCGCTTCTTCTATTTAAACTTCTGCTCAATCTTGATAGCATATCGGTATGCCATGTTGAGCAAGGAGCTATCCAGGAACTCCATATCGTCCTAAATGTACCTGTGTAGGCAACCACAGTATTTGAGTACCAAATTCCACTCAAAATCCTTGATACCCAACTTTGTGTGAAGGGTATGAAAAATGTTTGCAAACTCCATCTTGTCTTCGTCCCTTCCCTACCGCAGTTTGGTCCAATTTATGCATTTATCCTCATAGCTTCCGACAGGGTAGTACTGTTCCTTGATGGAATCCTGAATGAATTCCAAGTCGGTGTAGCTGAAAAAAATGAGGATGTACTTTTATCCTTCTGCTCGCAGTAGGTTTCCCACTAGTCTTTGATGTGGGGGGCGGTTTTGAGAAGAGTGAAAGTACTATTTTCTTGGCTGGAAAAATCATGAACAGAAAAATACCCATCTAGCAGATTTAACCATTTATCTACAACATCTACATCTATCTGACCCTCGAATATGGGAATATCAAACTTAACTCTTACCCTAAAGGGTGTGGCGCTTCCAGAGTAGTTGTTGGAAGTAGATGCATCGCCCTTGGGTAGTCGCTGAAGGATTTGGGAAAATTTATCCATCATCGTGTTCCTTTGTCGCACGAGGGCTTCTTCGAGCAAGCTTTTGATGGGATATCATGCCCCCTCATCTTTCTTTTCATCCGCCATGGGAGGCCATTGGGGTTTGCAAGGTGATCTTGCAAAGGTTCGACTAAATCGAACCCTAACTCCTTATATCCTGACCTCATTGAGGACATGCAAAGAAAACCAGAGAAAGAGCAGACCGCTCTAATACCACAATCCTAATTTATGCAGGAACACAAGTTATAGCTATAACCATAAATACAGAGATGCAGCAGAAATAATACGTCATTTCATTAATGTAAAATACTGAAATATGCTTACAAACATAAATGGAAATAAACTAGCTTGGGCGATGGTAGCTTATCTCTGAGAAGAGATGTGTCAGCTACATGCCTATGAACTACATTACAATGAGGCTCAAAGGAATTTTTATTATTGAACAATAGGTGCAAACCCTAAAAAACCAAAACCTTAACCCGAGGAGATGTAACACCAAGAGTTGATGGGCCTCGTTGGGGTTAGTTGGGTAGTCAACTTCCTGGGGTTGTGACTTGGTCATATTATATCTGTTTCACGTGCATGGTACCTCATTGGAAAGATCTCTCCAAGGAATACGACGAAAAAATTGACTTATTGAAAGTTGTTGGTAGTATATTTCCAAAAAACATCATTTATGGCCTCAAAACAACTCTGGAAGTTTAGGACCTGAAAAACTACCAAAAATAGTAAACTCTACTACAATTAAGGAAACATAAAAGTTGAAGGAGACAGTTGTGGGGTCCAAGTAGGATAGGTTGGTGGCCACCAAAATCCACCTAGATCATACCACCTCATGGTTAGACATCACTAACCACCAAGAGATTGGTCTCTACCTAAGATGTTTAGGGCTCCAGAGCATTTGTTCCAACCAAGGCTCCAGGACTAGTAACTCAACCCACAACTGTTGCCGAGCTCCAGAGTGTTTGTCCAACCAAGGCTCCAAGACTAGTAACTCAACCCACGAAGGGCTTTAGAGTGTTTGTGAAACCAAGGCTCCAGAACTAGTAAATCAACCTAATTTGTTACACGGATCGAGAGCATTTGTCAAACCAAGGATCCATGAACTAATAACTCAACCCACATCTAAAGGAACATGAGAACCAACGAGAAAACAATATGGAAAGAATCCCACAACACCATGGATATCTAGGAAATGGAATGGCTAGGAAAAACCTTTGTCAATCTAGGAAATACTCCATGCCAATGACAGATCGTGACGAAGGAATCACATGCATGTGCCATGCATGTCTAAACTAGTACGTAAATCATACATGTAACTTGATACCTACAAGAAAAACCCATTGTAGTTGTTGATTTCGATGTCCTCTTGTGCTTTCCTACTCTTCTTCATTTGCCTTCTTGTTCCAAATCCCAAGTATTCCACACTCCTCCAAGAGGGCTCCAAGAAACCTCTAAGTCCAAGAGTATGAGAGAGAGAGAGAGAGAATAGAATGAGAGCTCCAAAATTGAACTAACAAAATTCTACCAACTGATCCTTAGAAACCTTTTTATCAATGAGGCCTTTATTCTCTTCATTTTTCATTATTTTCCTTCATTTTCCTCCTCACATGCAACTTGTGACCCTTCACCTTAATTTTCTCCTAATTTCCATTATCTTCGTAAATAAAATTCAAATTAATGCATGTTGCCTTTCCAAACCCTTTTCCATTTCCTTTTCCAATTTCCTCTTAGCCATAACAACTGAAGTGAACACCCACTAGGATGTTTTTCCCACAATTCAGCTGCCCCTTACCATGAGCTGATTTGGGGGTAGTACAGATAACATGAATTGATATTATAAGCAGAAGCACTAGATGGATTGTTGATTAGCCAAGAGAGGAATCTTATTGGCATATGCTAGTCATATAGTATTGATTTCTTCCATCAATGTTACTTCTAGTTGTAGAGAGGAGATACATGATGATGATATTTTCTTCACCCATTAGCCTTCTAGGGCCCAAATATTCCATATAAAGAATTCAATTGATGATGGAAGCAACCATAAAGATCAATGTGAAAGGGAATAGTCTTAGTGCCATATCAAGAATCAGAATCAATGCGTAAATATGAATGCTAGCTCTACCGAGTAAATACCATAGTAGATGAAAGTACACCAAGCATCGCTTGGTTATAACTTACTTAGGCTTCCATTTATGGTTCCTAACTCTCAAACTAGAAGTGGTAGAAGAATTCCAAGAGTTATTAAGCCGTCGATATGGAATTATTGAGCAGTCTCCTCCTTTCGAATAATGATTTTCTTCTTGAAATACCTTTAATTAGGGATTTACTTGTCTTTATCTAGTTCCATTTGATCCTTTAGGTTTGTGTTGGCTTTGCCTTACTTTGATGGTTACAATACTATTGATCAAAGCATATGTATAATGAATATCCATTCTATACTTCTTTCTTGATTATAGGAGATACAGGTTTAGCTTCATTCAAGCCTTTACTTCTATATGGTGTTTCTATTGGCCCTTAATTTACATGAGTGAAATACTAAGCTCTTGCTTCACAATTCGAGTTGGATTTCACCCTCATTGCATGCATGGTGACATTGGTGATGGGTAGTGGGTGGTATCTGCATAGTGGATCCTCATTCGACGTGATGGGAAACAAAGAATTTTTCAGTCACTAGGAGGAGAAGGACCTCCAATGCTAGCGCGTTTGGCATCAGTCCTATTACTTTTCAGAGGGAGTTTGGTTCTCCTCTCACATTAAATTGTGTCATGTATGTTTCAAGTCTGAAGAAGAATTTAGTTTCAATTGCTATGTTGGAAGATCATGGCTATGTTGTGATATTCATAAAGGAAAGGCTTTCCTTTGTCACATCACCATGATACAAGTGAAGTGAATAGGGGTTCGGGTGAAGAATCTCTACAAATTGGATGTAGAACATTGTGTTGCTTTGAGAATGAGAGCATAGAAGGTGAAAAGTTGAGACATCAGTGAATTATGGCATAGGAGACTTGGCCATTTGCACCATGGAGCCTTGAAGATCATGCAACAGATTTCTATAGGAATTCCCAAGGGCAAACTAGAGAAGCAATATACATGCAAAGGGTGTACACTAGGGGAGTACGCCAAAGCCACCTTTAATGATAAGGACAATCGATTGCAAGTGATCCTTCAAAGAGCTCACTTAGATGTGTGTGGACTGTTCTTGACAACCTCCATGGCCAAGCATAGGTACTATGTTATATTTATAGATGATTTCTCTCTTAAGTGTTGGATATTCTTCATGAAGAAGAAAAACCAGACATTCTCAAAATTTTGTGAATTTAAAGCACTTGTGGAGAAATAAATGAGCAAGAAAGTGAAGGATCTCATGAATGATAATGATGGAGAATATGTGTTGAATGAGTTCAAGAACTTCTGTGCAAAAGAAGGAATTAGATGAGAATTGGTAGAACCCCATAACCCATGGTAGAATGGGGTTGTTGAGAGGAAGAATAGAAGTATCGTGGGAGCTGCATAGGAAATGTTGCATGTTTAGGGCCTACCGTTGCACTTATGGGTTGAAGCATGCAACACAACGGTATAAGTGTAGAATTGGAGTCTTCATCGGATTATCAGGATGAGTACACTAGAAGAAGATTTTTCAGGTAAGAAACCATATGTGGCACACTTCAGGATCTTTGGTTATCAATTTATTGTCATGTTTCCCAGGATGCAAGGAAAAATCTAAAGCCAACAGCAGAGTTGGGCATATTTTTGGGGTACACTAATACACCTCACAACTATCAGGTGTGCTTTCCATATCACAGGATGAAATTGGTTCGTAGAGATGTGAAGTTCGATGAAGAGAAGGTATTGAGATGTTCCCTTGAGAGGGAGCTTCATTTGCATGCAGAAGAGGATATTTTAGCTCCAAAGTGTTGTTGGGCCTCAAACCTGCACTCATTTACCCATCCTCCCAACAGCCTTTTCATACTCATTTCCTTCTTTTGCCATCATTTCCTTCATTAACTTGTTCAATTTATTGCATTATAGGACTTTTAACATGATTTGCTAATTGTGCTAATGGTTGAATGTTGGTTTAGATTTTTGGTTCAAGTGCTGCAATTCCGCAGCTATTACAGGTTTCCGCAGCCGATCTCTGATTCTGCAGCCGATCCTAGATTCCGTAGCTATTTTCTTGTTTGATATGACCCAGGTGTCTTCCAGAGGAAAGAGCCACATGGGCAAGTTTGTATGACTGTGTACATGGTACGTGTGCTATCAGCTCACCCAAACTGGCCGACGACACCCCTGGTCAATGCGGAGGAAGCTCTGGTCAAACGGCAAGGTTGCAAGTGGTGGTACGGCTCTGCGTGTTCGGTTGGAGCACATAAGTCATAGCTGGCTTCTCCTTTAGCCACGAAGATTGCAGGGGACAAGGATCCAACACCAGATTTATTAAACCACGATGACTATTCCCTAGATCCGTGCTCGGTGCTGCTGGGCGTGTCCTTTTCCTAGCTATTAGTTTGCTTAGTTTACGCACAGGACAGTTGATGTTCTTGCTATAAATAAAGTGTTTCCACACGATGAATAGTTAGTCTGATTTAGTTAATATTTTGCTGTTGTAAACTCTGTTTTGAAGACCTTTTATAAAGCGTTTTACGCTTCCCACTGTGTTTATTATGAGTTGATTTAATTTGAAGAAGACAGTTCTGTTTCTATCGTGTAGCTGATCTTTTAATTGGTTGAAGTGGATGGAGGGCCCCTGTCTGCTACAACCATTGTACATTAGCCTTTGAATTTACTTTCCTGCATTTCATTTTCTTTATTTGATGATGTATATTAATGTACAGTTTTTGAATTATGCTGCTTTACATTTCAGTAATCTTCATGACTAATCAGTGTGTTTTTACAGCTTTGATTAGGAGCCCAGGACAGTGTGCTTTTACTTCTTTTCAGTACTAGTGGCATCTGAAATTGTCTTATCTCAACTGCTGACTTTTTACTGTGATTTTCATTAGTTACTTACTTAGCTAGTTTCCTTACTTGATTTACTTTATCAAGTTGTGTCAAGTTGCTAATCTCTTAATGGTTCTGTTTATCATAATTCACTAACTTTTATGGGACCAAAACATTATCTAACTGCAGCTTGATTTGTTAATTTTTAGACTCATATTGCTAATTCACTCCTAACTTTTCTTTTTCACATGATTAATTCAGCTAAAGGCAGAATGTTAAGGGAGAATAAGTAGTGTGATTTGTCATTTAATTTTTTGGATTACTAGAGTAGTGTTTTTACTTTCAGCAGAGTTCATGTAAATATCATTTTCATTTCTATCAGCAGTAAAGGCATTGGACTAGTGTCATTAGTCTTTTGCTTTCATTTGATGCTTTAATTCCATTTCAAGTCATTATGCAAGTTTTTATCTTTAGGATTTAAGAAGCATTTAGAAATCATCACATACACACACATTCACTCACTTGTTTATAACTTCATCACATCATATTAGGAAGATAATTTAGACATAAATTGAAAACGACAAAAAGAACTAGGAAAGGCTACTTAAGTATATATTGTACACTTCACTTCATTAGCTTACAAGCCCCAGGTTGACAATTTATGATAGCAATTTAGACAACACTAAATTGACCAAACATTTTGGCGTCATTGCTGGGGAAGTGAAAATTGGGTAGCCAATTCTAAAAAAAAAAAGAGATAAAAACAAGAAAATTTCAAGAAAGGAAAATTAATAACCTCTCAAAGTGTGCTCTCCTCTTGCACTTAGAGTGATCTGGAGGATCAGAAAAGAAAAATTTATTGGTTTAATAGTTCCTTGAGTATGCTCTCTTCTTGCACCTAGAGTGATCTGGAAGATCAGAAAAATAATTATTACCTTAACTTGAAGAAAAAATAAAAATGATATGCATAGAGCAAGAGATTCTAGGGGAAGGTTTTTAGCTGGAGCTAGAAGTTCGATTTTCATAACTCCATCCACTT
>APFE030939897.1:5308-20308 GCA_000404065.3 Pinus taeda
CTATAAATATAAACACTAAGATTAATACTATAAACCCAATATTAAAGACAATATTAGAAACCTTAATATTGAACCCAATCTTTCTAATGTGACATTGTGACATAGAATAAATTGCAATGTAATGTAACATTGCAGCAATCATAGTAAGATTCATTATCACATTGAGACAATGGTTGCTACAATGCAATGTTGGACACATTTATTTATCATTTTAGCATCATGATATTATAAACCCAAGAGATTAATAAAACAAATAGATTAATATATTAAACCAATATAAAAAACCAAAGAGATTAATATTATAAACCCAAGGGATTAATATTATAAACCCAAGGGATTCATATTATAAACACAGGGGATTATAAAACTAAGGTATTAATAATAAACCCAATATGAAAAACCCAACATTACTAATCCTAATATTATAAACTTTTTCACAACCACATTAGTAAAAGTGGTTGATATATGTTGATTGAAATATATCAAAAACATGAACAACCATAAAATGTGTTTGGATAATTTTTATAATATTATATTGCAATGTTGGAGAAATAGTAAGGTAGTGTAACATTGTAGCATTATTTGTCACATTGCGACCTTAGATAAATTTATGTATCATTTGAGTGTCACAATATATTTTATTATTAATATCATTCAATAATATTTATAGATGAATGAGTTTGACCGAGATATAAGAGTGTTGATTATCAAATATAACCAGACATAGTTAACCATATTATTAAATATGGTTGACTAGTTTTGTAATGTCATATTACAATGTTGACCGAATTTCATCATTCTCAACTATTACTATTATATTATAACACTTTATATTAAACCCTAATATTATAGGCCATAATGTTAAACTATAATATTATAAACCATATATGTTAAACTCTATATGTTAAACATGCTATATTATAAACCTTAATATTAAACCCAATATTATAAACCCTGGTATTGTACCTAAATATTAAAAACCCTAATATTATAGAATCAAATATTAAATTCTATATTATAACCCTATATATGACACCCTAATATTAAATCCATTATTATAGATCTTAATGTTAAACCCAATATTATTAACCCTAATATTATATCCAAATATTAAAAACCCTCATATTATAAACCCAAATGTTATAAACCCTAGCACAACCACATTAATAAATGTAGCTAATAAATTTTAATGTAATGTAATATTACTACAATATTGGTCGCATCGTGATGTTAGATATATTTCTGTCACAATGCAACCATGTAATAATGCAACAATGTTTGTCACATTGTGACATTTATCACATTTGTCACATGCTATAATAAATGAGGTTATAATGTTTGGCTTATAATATTATAAGGGCTTAAGATAATGGGCTTTAAAACTCTATACTATAAACCCAAAAAAATCCTAAACACAAAATAATAAACCTAATATATTAAACCATTCTATTATAATCCCTAGTAATAAATATATATATTATAAACCGACCTTGTATACTAAACCCTAATATATATAAACCTTAATACTATAAACATTATATACTAAAAGTCTTCTATTATAAATTCATAATTACAAACGATGGTTAATATTGATTGATCATGGTTGATGATGGTTGACGATAACATCATGACAATCTTTGCCACATTACGACGTTGGATATATTTTTTTATCAATTCAATGTGATAGTTGTAACATTTCCCAATAATAATAATAAAAATTAACCATTTACATAACCTTTACAACATGTAATCATTGATTTTTGAATTAGTTGCTATATTATATGTATACACTTACGAAATGTGGATTTATTACTTCAATTGTAATGTTTGTATATTTTTGTGGTCATATAAGTTCTTGGGAATGATTTAAACGGGCCAAGATTAATGTAACCTAGCCGTCCTAAAACTTCTAAACGAGTTTATTTGTCCGCCACCTGCAGCATCTATAATCGATGGATGGGCAATAGATCAAAGGTAGATACAGTCCTCGGGATTAGTACTCAATCAACGGTGGCACTATTTTGGAGGTTCATCAACAGCTGAGAGGGATTGCTGGTGGGTAGAGGGAAATTACCTTCGCCACCTGTGCTACACGAGCACTCATTCAACACCTTCTCTGATTGCTCTACCTCCCTGTGCAACTCGGTTAGAGTTTTATGATTTCTTCCAATATGTTAGGATATGACAACACTTTTTCATCCTCGAGCTTTACCAGTTAACAGGCTTCACATAGAGGCCCATCACTGCAATAGGTTCACCATAGTAAGAATAGAATAGAAGGGTTGGATGGAAATTTTATTTTTTGGCTGGTTCTATCTATTCCTAGCACAATGATAGGTCTTACCCTCAATTTATTGTGCAGGGTATATTTTTGACTTCACCAGCCATGGAGAAAGTACGCTTTCTCAGTGCATGTTCAAACCCTCAGCACTCCCTACAAGTAATATTTGAATTTGGCTGTAAAATAGAAATTATTTTCTTCATTAATTCTATCATCTGTGTAAACTCCCTTAATCCCCTCACTTGGATTTAGTGTTTCAGTATGCCAGAATAAGATATGACGGTTTTCATGCGATGGGGTTTCTTCGGTCACACCTCCAAACTCGAGGTGTGGCTTTATCTCTAAATGCATATACCGGTCTTGGCACTTTGCCATTATACAAGATGACTACCTGGCTTTTAGTTTCCTAACATCCATTTCCTGGTTTCTAAGGGTGTACTGAACTATAATTGATTATGTATCACATACTATGGCTTATATTTTTGAGAGACTTATTCTAAATGCAAATACTACGGTTTAGACTTGAAACTTCTTATTTTGAATTCAAACTTAACGTCTCAGTTATTCTGAAAGTGGTTGCATTAGGAAAATAGCAAGCATCTATACATTCGGTCAATTGATATTTCTCTACATCTTAACTATTTCTTTGATTTCCCAGAACTATCATGTGTTTATAAAACATTAGAAGGGCTCTCTAATTTGGTCTCTTTTCTTTTACTTCGCAAAGCAAACGTTGTCTATTATTTAATTAGAAGACCTTCTAATATGAATGTTCTTTCATGACATAAATTATTTATTTTCATGTGTTATCCTATAAGGCAAGATTTACATGTTTATTTCGTATTGAACTAATTTTCCCAAATTTGATTTACTTTGCAGTGGTGGTTTTATCTCGTTACTCTTACACAGTTTTCGGAAATATCTACAGTATTTTCCTACCATTGTAACTCTTCCTTTTAATTTGTTCAAGAACTCTTGTTCCTCTGAGACCATCCTCGTATTATACTCGTATTATACATTTGATGTAACGATAGGGTTAATAAGTGGCCCTACTTAACTCTCAACTTACACTTGTAATACAGGACAATCAGGATTGTTTCTCCATTGAGGAATTTACCTTGTACAATGGTTTCTATTTATTTTCGCCTAACTTCCAATTTCTAAAAGAAAACTCCAACAATAACGCCCAAGTTTTTTTTGCCAATGTTCCTAATTCCCTTTGTTTCTCATACTATACTAGCAGTTACCTCTATGAGAATCCGTTTCTAAGGTGGAAGTGTTTCCTTAGAACTTTCTGGTCTATGCAGGGTCCAGAGACTAGAATTCCTAATGTGATTCAGAGTCATGTTGTATTGATTCTTTTGTTAATTTTCTGCATGTGTTAAGCATAGTTACATATATTTTTATTTTCATAAATACATATATAACTCATAGAAAATAATTTATGTCAGTTTTTCATAAACATGAATAGTGCTTTAATACCAATGTTATTCTATTCCGCTTGATTTGCAAATTTCACAATCACTATTAGTACTTGAAAACAAATAATTATTCTATCATATCTGTTTATAAACGTAATTATTATTTAAATAACATTTTTTCTCTCTTTCAAGTCCACAAACATAGATATGGTTTCAGACCATAATTTACTTATCAAAACATAAATAATCATAGTTGACATATATCCTACAATCATTCATGAATAATTCATTTGCTCATTTTCTCACTAACCAACAGAATAATTTGTAATTTATACTTATCTATTCTCATTCGAATCACCAACCAGAGAATCACGGGTAATCAAATGTTCCTCCTAGCCTATTAGAACCATAATCTCTATTGTTACCCTCCCTGAGCCTATTTCAGATTAGTAAACATATTTATGATACCCTACAGCACCTAGTGCCAACCAGCTTTAGTCATAGGCCTTTCAAGAAGTCCCACTAGCCAACCAACTCAATGACTCAGAGTTTGATGCCATGTCTGCAACCTAGCATAATTATTCTTCAATCTTCTTCATTTTTTCTCTCTCTCCCCTCAGGTACCAAATACCCTCTTGATTTTTGCTTTTTCCCTCTTTTCTAGAGTTTTCCTCCCAGAGAGAGAAGTTGGGCAGGTAACTGCCAACCCATAACTATTTTTTTAACTGTTTCCAAACATGAAATCTTTTCTTTTCATTCTATCCCCCTAACTCTTGGCTGATTTCTTTCCATAAAAGTTTTTAATATAATTTCATATGACATTTCATTAGTTAAATCAAATCTTTATACCGGTTTAACTACAATAAAGTAAGATAAATCAATTCTGGAAAATTATCCTAACCCAGAGGGGTGTTACATCCCCTCCCCCCCACTATCCCCGATGTTTTCCTCCCTACGGAACAGTCTCAAGTATGTTTCTTGGATAAATTGTTCATCGTCCCAGGTAGCCTCTTCCAAACTAAAGTGTTGTCATTGCAACTTAACATGGGGGATAACTTGCTTCTACAATGTTGTTTCTCTCCAATCGAGAATATGCAAGGGTTTGACCAGGAACTCCCCGTCTTGTTTGACTTGTCATCAAGCATTGTTATTGTTATTTCTTAACATGGTACTCGAAATAAAATTGTTTAACAAAAAACTATTTCCACTACCTGCACATCCTGCCAATGAATAGTGTGTCTAGATTAGTATATGTATTTTTTTAATAAAGAGACATGAAACACATTGTGTGCCCATATATGACTGAGTAAGGCTAACTCATAAGCTATCGTGCCAATTCTAGCAATGATCTGGAATGGACCACAAAATCAAGGGGCTAATTTGGAGCATTTGCTCCAACTTAAAGTGCTCTGCTTGGGTTTTACCCTTGCATATACATTTTCTCCAACTTGATATTCTTGATATGTTCTCCATTATTCAACATATTTTTCTTTTCAATCCTAAGTTTCCTTTAAGTTGTACCAAACCTTTTTCACTGTTGCTTCCATCTCTTTAAGCATCTCTAGTCCTAACATCAACTTATCCTCTGGGCTATTCCAATTTCCAGGTATTCTACATATCCTTCCATATAAGACCTCGAATGGGCTCATTATTAATGATGCATGACAACTATTTTTATATGCAAATTCCACCAGGTGTAAATATTCCTCCCATTTTGCGGGTTGTTGCATTACATACATCCTAAGCATATCTTATAACACCTAATTTACTCTCTCAGTTTGCCCATTCATTTGTGGGTGACAAGTGGTACTAAATTATATTTGGGTGCCCAAAACAATAAACAAGCCTTTACAAAAGGTGGAAGTAAACCTTACATCTCTGTCTGAGATCACCATTTTACGTATCCCATGTAACTTAAAAATGTCTCTCATAAAGATGTCAACAATTTTTATAGCCTTATAGATTGATTTTACTGGTATAATGTGTGTAACCTTGCTTAGTTTATCTACTACCACCATTATGGAGTCATTTTGTCTTTTTGACCTTGGCAGTCCAGTGATAAAATCTAATGTTACAACCTCCCACTTCCACTCAGGAATAGACAGAGGGTGAAGTAAGCCTGCGCGATGACGATGCTCTGTATTCACTTGTTAGCATTAAAAGAATTGTGCTAAGTACTGAGTTGTTTGTAACTTCATGCCTGGCCAAAAATATTCTTTCCTTAATGTTGTAATTAATTTTTGGTACCCTCGGTGTGCTGTATACGAGTTCCCATGGTATTCGTTTAGAATAAATCTTTTAATAGCTTATTGGTTTGGCATATATATATGATTCCTATATACCAACATGCCTTCATTGTTAACTTCATAACCCAATTTCCTTTTGGAGTTTTTCTCCTGTCTTTCCTATTGCCACAATAAGTGATATTCCGAATTTTTTTGAGCAGCTTCCTTAATTTGATTTATAAAGTCAAATTTTATTTTACTCAAATAAATTTCATAAATACAATTCAACTTTTGACTTAAGGCATCATCCACTCAGTTCTCCTTTCCTGTCACATGATTAATATCAAAATTAAATTCACTTAAAAATGCGGTGCATCATGCCTGACAGGCGTTCAAATTTGGTTAATGAAATAAATTTGTTAGGCTACTGTGGTCTATCATAAGGATGAATTTCTTCCCTATAAGATAATGTTGAAAATTATTGAAGGCATGAATTATTGTTGTATAGATATAAATCATAGCTCGAGTAGTGATGTTCATGCTCCTTTAATTTCCGTGATTCATATGTCATCACCCAACCTTCCGGCATCAATACGCACCCAATTATGGTTTGGCATGCATCCATACAAACTAGGAACTCTTTACTTGGATTTGATATCCTTAAAATTCGTGCAATAGTTAGCAAATACCTAAATCGATCAAAACTTGTTGACATTCTGCAAACTACTTGAACACCTTCCGCTTTTTTGCAAAGAAGTTAAGGGATGAGCCACTTTGAAAAATCCTTCAATAAAGCAATAGTAGTACCCAGCCAACCATGGAAAAGAACGAATATTTTCCACGTTCTTAGGGACAAGCCATTCCATTATTGATTTGATTTTCTTGGGATCTACTGCTACACTCTCCTATGTGATAATATGCCTCAGATACTATATTTGTTCCTTGTAGAATTTGTACTTGTTTTATTTTGCATATAGCTAGTGTTCCCTTAAGGTTTACAACATAATTTGCAAATACTTATGATGCTCCTTCAAACCTTTAGTATAAATCAAAATGTATTTGATAAAGATTACTACAAATTTGTCAAGGTACGGGTGGAAAATCTCGTTCATAAGACACATGAATGTAGTTGGGGCATTAGTTAATCCGAAGGGTAGGACTACAAACTCATAATTTCCATAGTGAGTGTTGAATCCAATCTTACTTATATCTTCCTCTTTTATTCTAATCTGATGGTACCCTAACTGTAAATTAATTTTTGAAAATACTTTGGCACCCTTGACTTGATCGAACAAATCATCAATTCTAGGTAGTGGATATTTATTTTTGATATTCAATTTGTTTAGCTGTCGATAATCAATGCAGAGACTTAGGGTGCCATCCTTATTTTTAACAAACAACATCGGAGCTCCCCATGGAGATACACTGGGACATATATGGGTTTTATGTAGTAATTCTTGTAACTGAATTTTTAATTTTGTGAGATCTAGTATACTCATCCTATAGGGTTCTCTTGATACTGGAGCGGCCAAAGGAATTATCTCAATAGTAAAATCTATATCCCGTTTTGGTGGTAACCCTGATATTTCTTTCAAAAACACATCTACAAATTCTTGGATTATTGGGAGGTATGTTCATTCAGCTATTGCTGCATTTGTTCAAGCAAAACCCACTTGCACTGCATACAACGACCTTTCCGCAAAAATTTCCCTAGATGAGAAGTAGTGATTGGCCTTAATTGTACAGGTCTCTTAATCCCTTGTACTTCACACCTAATACCCGATTCATTCAAATAACTCACAGTGTTGGCTTGAGGGGGCCTGACCCAGGTTCGAAGTTAATTATCCAAACAAATCCCTACACTACTGGCCCGTTTGGCAACAGCCCGTGGAGCGCGGATTGAGGTCTCACCCAAAGTAGTATGGGGGGATGCCAGAAATAGGTTTCCACACCCTTGAGATGTATGAGGGGTCGATTTAGTCCAACTATGAATACCTTCACGGAAGACACTTCACGCATTGTCCTCACTTGCAAGACCTTTGCAATTTGTTAAAATTGCCCTCGTGCAGCCCTAACCAAGGGCTGAGGTGCTTCTGTGCTACTAAGGCAGGGATCTTCACTATTTCCCCAAGTTATACCACAAATCTTACTTATCTTCTTGTAACTATTAGTTAACTTCACGTAAATAGATACTTTATCTTATATTCACTTAGTCAACACAATTATATATGTTCGCGCATCATATAAACAATAGAAATGTAATTTACACCCAATACATTCAATGCAGATAACAATAAAGAAATACGCAAGAATGTTATAAAACTTCTCTTTATTAATTCTTCAATCGGTTACAAACTCAACCTACCCTGCACACTCAGTTGTAGGCGCGCACTTAGATGCAGACTGCTAGGCCTTTTTGCACTCAGCTGCAGAGCCTTCTCCTACTCTATGACCCAACACTCATCTCTACACTTAGATAAGACTCAATTATTCATCCTCAATTCATGACTCCACTTCAATGATTTACAGCTTAGAGCCTCTCTCTATTTATATAATCCCATGGTCTATAGACCATGGGTAGATCTATAAAGCACATAGAGTATTTACATCGGATTTAGTCAAAATCCAGGTTTTAAGCTCTAAAACTTCCCTTGGGGGATCCTGCGCCTAACACACAATTTTCTCTTCATCATTTACCAAAGACCAGTGAGCCTCTAGTCAATCCATTCCTATTAAAACGTCATAAGATCCCAAAGGAAAAACATTCAAGTTCCCTTTAATGTTTGGTCTGCTACTCAATAGAGCAATATTCTACTTTAGACCCCACTCATCTCTTGGCTCTTGTGGCTAGTTGAACTAGCAAAGGGGTTTTTAATTTATGGGTTTGTAACAGACACAACTCTACTATTCTAGGACTTATGTAACTTAAACTAGATCCTAGATCTATCTAAATTACAGCAGTATGCTTAAGAATTTACCTTATATTTCAATCATGTTGGGTTTTTAATCTTCCTAACGGTCTTCCGAGGCCGCATTAATTTTCGACATGCTTCTAACCACCTCGCCCACTACTGAATCATCTTGTATATTAGTTATGGGTTCCAATCTCCCACGATGAGGGAAATTCTTAATGTAATGCAGTCCTCCACAACCCCAGCATTGCAGGGGTGGTTTCTATCCTTGATTACCCTCAAATTTAGTAGATGGTTCCACTGGTTTGGTTTCATTATGAGATCAAAATTTCTATTGATTTTTCTCCATATTTTTGCCTTGCTTCCCTTTAAAAATACTTCTGGGATTAATTGTTTTGTTAATTCTATTATGTTGTGTAGTTCTTTAACCCTTCTTACTAGTCCAACCCTTTCCATTATCCTTTTTCTACACTTTCTAATAGTAGATTCATGCTTTTCATACAACATCATCCATAGTTTTTGGATAATTGAACTCAAGGCGTTCTTTCATATGTGTTGAGTCTGAAATTGTCTTCCATATTCATCCATATTTCCCTCCTTTCATAAACCATTTATCCCTCATTTCATAACTATCTAGCCTAAAACCCCACATCAAGTAACCATCTTCATGATTATATGTGTTAGGATCCTTGTTTTCCAAAGTTATTTATTTTATGTATTTAAATTGAATTCATGATTAAAAACTAGGAAATTAACATGGTTTTCATTTATAGATCATTTGGAAGCTTCCAAGGAACCCTTATGTGGCCTCCCAACATCAAATTTGAATTTCAACTCAAGAGGTGGACCGTACTCTAAGGAGGAATATCATGGAGATCTTTATGAGTCATGGGACTTGTATCTAGTATTTAGGGATAAGTTGAGGTAAATATGGATCTAGTAGACATTTAAGGGATCTACATTAATTGAGTAGATATTCGTAATTCATGTATAAATAGGAGGAGAATCCTTCAATGGAGGCTAATAGTTGTCATTTTATTCATTAGCATCAGATTTATGATTGTTCATTCAGCATGAATAATATCATTTTCTCCAAATCATCAATTATGAGTGTTTTTTTATTCTTAAGATGTGATAGATGTTCTTGTGTGCTCATTGAGGAATGGAAGGATCCCCATCAACCAAAATTTGCATACAATTGTAACATAGTTTGATTTATGTTATTTTCTTTCATGCAAGTGTGCTTTACTTTCTATAAGTGTGATTTGCTTTGTGCAAATTTGATTTACTTTATTACATTTGATTTGATTGTCATTAAACTTCTTGCTTACTAGCTATCTCAGTTTGCTTGCTTGACAACTAAATCACTAGTTGTTATTTACTGCTTTTTGGATTAATTTATTGCTTTCTATATTATCATGGTTTTCTTATTATATTTGTTCATAGATTATTTTTCTCTTGAATAGTTTAGAGAGGCCATGGCGTTAATTCATTCATTCTAGCTTTAGAATTTAATTTAGTTTTCTTGCATGAGATTTCTTTTGTAGTCTTCTTTAGTTATATTTGTAATATGCATTTCCTTTCTCTCTTTCGATCCTAAACAAACTTTCTACAACAGATTCATCTAAGGCCCCATATATTTTGGTTTGCTTCTAAGTTTACGAAACCCTCGAGTTGACATATTAAAATGACAAGGTATTTAACTTACCATTAAATTGCCCTACAATATGTATTGACAAATTTCTAACAAACTTTTGCACTTTAACTTTATCCTCTCGTAAATATGATACATATCATAGTAAAGAGGTAAATTTGGCCACATATTAATCCATAGTCAGCTTCCCCAACCTTAACTCATGAAATTCTTTCGCTTTATCATCATAAAACCGTTATGTTAGATATTTATTTCTAAAATGTTTCTAGAACACTTCCCAATTGAACGATTTCTCATCAACACCATGCACCGCTTTTACTTCCTCCCACCACAAAGTAGCCTTTCCTCGTAACTAGTAAAAAACTATCTAGGATTTTAAATTTTCATCATAATCGTATATTTGAAAATACTTGGTTATATTTAACAACCAAGACTTGTTGATTCCTCAGTTTCACCATCATAACTTGCAGACTAAATCCTCTTAAATCCACCTTGCAACTCGACTTTCTGATTTTTTGCCTTTCTATGTTTGTCACTATCTGATGTGTCTCCACACTCTTTTTCTTTCATTTTTTTACTTCCATCAGACTCCTAAGTTTGACTTTCTTCTGGCACAGTTTCCTCTCTCATTCTATGAGATTATGCTCGATAACTATTACCAGAGCTCGATTTTGAATTTCGATGGTTTTTTCTATCTTTCAAGTTCTTCATAATGCATTCCTTCTCACATACCAGCCATTCATTTTCATTCTAAATGGTTGTCATTTACAACTGGAGTTGTTGGATGGTTGCCATCATTGCAGAAGTCCTATTACTAGATTCATTCTCCAATTGAATCCATAGTTCAGAATTAGTTCCTTCTACTGGTATACATTTAGGATCAATGTTGGGTCTTGTTGATGGTGTGAAATTGGGTCCTCCTCTTCTCCTCATAGTGATCTCTTTCTCTGTCTATGAACACATGCACAAAATAGTTTGTTTGCATACAATCAGGTCCTCACTATAGAACCTTGGGCTCTGATACCACTTGTAACATTTCTATTATATAAAAAAAAAAAAAAAAAAATAACCATTTACATAACCTTTACAACATGTAATCATTGATATTGGAATTATTTGGTTATATTATATGTATACACTTATGAAATGTGGATTCATTACTTCAATTGTAATGATTGTATATTTGTGCAGTCTTATAAGTTCTTGGGGGTGATTTAAATATGTCAGGGTTAATATGACCCATCCCTCCCAAAACTTCTAACGAGATTAATTGTCTGCCACCTGGAGCATCCACAACGATGGATGCGAAATATATCGACTATAGGTATAGTCCTTGGGATTATTACTCAATCAATGATGGCATAGTTTTGGAGGTTCATCAACGGTTGAGAGGAATTGCTGGTGGGTAGAGGGAAACTACCTTTACCTCCCATGCTACCCAGACATTCATTCGATGTCTTCTCCGACTTCTCTTCCTCCCTTTGCAACTTGGATAGGGTTTTATGATTTCTTCATGTATGTTAGGATAATGACAATTATTTTTTGTCCCAGAGCTTTACCAATTAACGGGCTTCACAGAGAAGCCCATCAATTCAACAGGTTCACCATAGTTAGACTCAAACAAAAGGGTTTGATGGAAATTTTGCTTTTCTGGCTGGTTCTATCCGTTCCTAACACAATAAAAAGTATTACCCTCAATTTACTAGGCAGGCTGTAATTTTTCCTTCTCCTACCATGGAGAAAGTACACTTGCTGAGTGTGTTCGAACCCTCAGCACTCGCTATAGGTAATATTTTAATCCAGTTGTAAAATAGAGAGGATTTGTTGTAATAATTCTATCATCTACGTAAACTAACTTCATCTCCTCACTTGGCTTTGGGGTTTTAGTATGCCGGAATAAGATATGATCGTTTTGATGTTGCTTTGGTTTCTTTGGTCGTGCCTCCAAACTCCACATGTGGCTTTAGCTCTAAATTCATATGCTGGTCTTGGCACTATGTCATTATACAATATGACTACTAGGATTTTAGTTGCTTGACAACCATTCGCTAGTTTCTAAGGGTGTATTGAACTGTCACTGATTATGTATCACATACTGTGGCTTATTTTTTGATAGACTTATTTTAAATGCAAATTCTAAGGTTTAGAGTTGAAACTTCTTATTTTGAATTCAAACTTAAGGTATTGGTTATTCTGAAAACGGTTATATTTGAAAATAGCAAGCATCTATACACTAGGTCAATTGATATTTCTCTACATCTTAGCTATTTCTTTTATTTCCTATAACTATCATGTGTTTATAAAACATTAGAAGGGTTTTTTAATTCGATCTATTTTATTTTTCTTTGCAAAGAAAACATTGTGTATTATTCAATTAGCAGGCCTTCTAATATGAATGTTATTTCATGGCAGACATTATTTATTTTCATGTGTTATCCTATAAGACAATGTTTACAAGTTTATTTTGTATTGAATTCATTTTCCCAAATTTGATTTATTTTCCAACAGTGGTTTTATCTTGTTACTCTTATATATAGTTTTTGGAAATTTCTATAGTATTTTCCTATTGTCGTAATATTTCCTTTTAACTTTTTCAAGAACTCTTTTTCCTTTGAAACCTTCCTCATCTTATATAGTTCATGTAACGATAGGGTTAATAAGTGGCCCTACTCGGCTCTCGACTCACACTGGTCATACAGGACAATCAAGATCATTTCATCGTTAGGGTTTCTTCCCTGCTATGGAAAGACTAACCCATGACCCTTAACCAACCTCCAAATAATTTACCTTGTATAACAGTTCCTATTTCCTTTTGCCCAACTTCTAATTTCTATGAGAAAACTCCAGCAATAACGCCTAGGTTTTTTTCCAATGTTTCTAATTCCCTTTTTTTCTCATACTGAACTAGCAATTACTAGTATGAGAGCCCGCGTCTAAGGTGGATGTACTTTTTTAGAAAATTTCGGGTTCGTCCAAGGTTCAGAGAATATAATTCCTAATGTGATTTAGAGTCCTCTTATAGTTGATTTTTTTGTTATTTTTTTGCATGTGCTAAGAATAGTTACAAATATTTTTATTTTCATAAATGTAGATATAATTCATAGCAAACAATTTCTATCTGTTTTTCATCAACACGAGTAGTGCTTTAATAACAATGTTCTTTTGTTTGTCTTTCTTTGCAAAGTTCACAATCACTATTAGTACATATAAACAAATAATTCTTCTATCATTTTTGTTTATAAACATAATTATTATTTTAATAATAGTTTTTCTCTCTTTCAAGTCCACAAACACAGATACAGTTTCAAACCATAATTTACATATCAAAACATAAATAATCATAGTTGACAAATATCCTACAATCATTCATGACTAAGTCATTCGCTCACTTTATCAGCAACCAGGAGAATAATCAGTAATTTATACTTATCTATGCTTGTTCGAATCACTAGCCACAGAATCACGGGGAATCAAATGTTCCTCCCGACTTGTGAGAACCAGAACCTCCACTATTACTCCCCCTGAGCAGATTTCATATTAGGAAACAAATCTTTGATACCCTAGACCACCTGGTCCCAACTAGCTTCAGTCACTGGCCAACAAACTCAAGGACATAGATTTTGATGCCATGTCTGCAACCTAGTAGCATTCTGCTTCAATCTTCTCCAGTTCTTGTCTCTCTCCCCTCAGGTACCAAATACCCTCTTGGTTTTTCCTTTTTTTCCTCTTTTCCAAAGTTTTCCTCCAAGGGAGAGAAGTTATGCAGGTACCCACCATCCCATAACTATTTTTTAACTGTTTCCAAATGTGAAATATTTTATTTTCATTCTATCCCCGTGATTCTTGGCTACTTTCTTTCCATAAAAGTTTTTAATATAATTTCATATGACATTGCATTAGTTAAATCAATTATTTATACTATTTTAGCTGCAATAAAGTAGAATAAAGTAAACTAAGATAATTTAATTATGGAAAATTATCCTAAACCAAAGGGGTGTCACATCTTCCCCCCCTTGAGGGAAATATTAACCCTAGTGTTTTCTTCCCTCTGGAATAGGCTCATGTACGGTTCTTGCATTAACTGTTCATCCTCTTAGGTAGCCTCTTCTAGACTAAAGTGTTTCCATTGCACCTTAAACTTAGACCACTTTAACAACTTCCCCTTTTTCTAGAAAGAAGTCAAGGGATGAGCCACTTTGGAAAATCCTTCATTAAAGTGACAGTACTACCTGGCCAACCCCATTAAAGAAAGAATATCTACCACATTCTTAGGGACAGGCCATTCCACAATTGATTTGATTTTCTCGAGATCTGCTGCTACATCCTACTGCATGATAATATGTCCTAGATACTATATTTGTTCCTAGTATAATTTACACTTGCTATATTTTGCATACAAATGGTGTTCCCCTAAGGTTTGTAACACAATTTGTAGATGCATATGATGCTCCTCCATACTTTTAGAATGAATCAAAATGTCATCAATAAAGATTAATGCAAATTTTCC
>APFE030939897.1:22808-100036 GCA_000404065.3 Pinus taeda
ATAAACCCAAAAAAAAATCCTATATCATAGACCCAAAATAATAATCCCAATATATTAAATCATTCTATTATAAACCCTAATAATAAACATATATATTATAAACTGGCGCTAGATACTAAACCCCAATATATATAAACTTTAATATTATAAACCCTATATGTTAAACATATATATTAAAAACCCTCTATTATAAACCAAGAATTATAAATGATGGTTAATATTGATTGATTGTGGTTGATTGATGGTTGACGATAACATTGCAGTGATCTTTGTCACATTGCGATGTTGAATAGATTTTACCAATTCAATGTGACAATATATTTGATTACTAATATCAATCAATAATATTTGTACGACTAAATTTGACCGAGACATAGTTTAACTTTATATATATAATATATATATATATATATATATATATTATTATTATTATTACAATGAATTAACACAATATATTAATATTATAAACTCAATGAATTAATAAATCCAGTTAATTATTAATAAATAAAACAAAAAGATCAACATTAAAAACCCTAAAAAATATAAAAGTTATCTATATACAGAAACCCAATAATATGATATAAATCATATATATTAAATAGTTCTCTGTATTAAAAACCCAATAATATGGTTAAAACCATTTATTATAAACAATATTTTAACAAATCTCACACATGCACATGTATATATTCCACATTTTATTTACTTATACCGGCTCAAAATACATTATTGGAAATGAGATATGAGTGTTGCATTAATGTAAATAATTACATTAACATTATTATTAATAAAAGTATTAAAAACTGTATAGAACTATTATTAATAACCTTAATAAAATTAATTATTAACCTTAATAATAGTTATCAATAATATATATTAAATATTACTATCTTACATTAATGTAAACATTTTATGTTATATTGTAAACCTAGTATTATTAATGTAATGAGTAAACCTAATTCTAAATTTTTATATTTAAACCTAAAAAACCTATTATTTTTACAAAACTTCGATATTCCAATTGAAAAAATTATATTATAAACTAATATAAAAATTTATTTGTTATAAATCTAAAAAGCATTATATTATATTATCTTATATTAAAAGTTAATATTTGTATTATACAAACCTAAAAACATACCATATTATAACTATCAAATATAAACTTCATATTAAACCTAAATCTCAAAGGTTAGATTATAATGATTAATATCACTGTCTAGTTTTTAAATTTGGCACATTTAGTTTGTGCCTATTACATTTTATCACATTATATTTTCCTTTTAAAATTTGAGACAATTTAGCACATTCAACTTAATTTTTTCTCCTTAAATATTGGCATATTACGTTTGAATTTTAAAGTTTAATATTTATATTTCCGGTTTACATATTTAACTATATTTGCATTTACATTTCAGTTTACATATTTAACTATATTTACATTACATTTCACTTTATATATTTAATTATAGTTATTTTTTTACATTCCGTTTACTTATTTAACTATATTTAATTATATTTACATTTCCAATTAAATTGAGTTTAACTATTTTATAATTCTCATAATTTTTTACCTTCTATATCTATAGTTCTTCAAAAAAATCAAAATTCATAACCAGATAATAAATAAAATTCTTTAAAAACACATAACCAAAAAATGTAGGGAAACATAACTAGGTAATAAATAAAACTCTTTAAAAATACATAACCAAAAATTCTAAAAATTAAAACGTGAGGAAGCATCCGTATATTCTACAATAATCTGACTTACTTGGTTTATATATTAAATAGACTTAAAAAAAACGTGATATAAACCTTTTAATAAGATGGAGCTATCAAACACAATTTTAAGGGTTATTATGTTATTGTATAATATAGGGTATATGGGCATATGACTTAGCTATCAATCATTTAAATATTAAATATATTAAATAATCTTCTTTACTTGGTTTATATATTAACTAGATTTCAAAGAAACGTATGTGCAAACTTAGAGTTGGCTAATCAGATAGGAGATTTATGATATCATCTATCTACACCAAATTAAAAATATATAGATTTTAATTTTACAATTATTTAATTAATTATATAGTGGACAAATTGTCTCGGCTGAAATGAAATCGCTTTATTAGCTAAGCCAAAATTTATGTTATTCAACATTGAATCCGTCATTTGTCTGCTCAATACATGGTTTGTTGTAATATGAGTATGATACATTGTGTAATAAATTTGTGTTACCAAGTTTAAAATACACTTCATATTCCAATATAGATTTCAATATGATGTAATACTAAAAAAATTCTTTTGAAATATATTTTTTATTCTGAAAAACTTGGGCTATATTCAACTCTCAAAAAATACTAAATCAATTATTTAGCTAATATGCCTCTGGTAATATCCCTTAGAAAGCCAAATTTACATGGTTATTATTAGGCCTAAAATGTTGAAGGCCCTTGGATATGAGATTCATTAACCAGTTACGACCATAAAACCTTGTTAAAGAATAATTGGATTATTGTTTAATTATGTAGTGCTTATCCAGTGGACACAGGGCTTGAGAGTACAGGATTGGCTACAGCCTTTTCGAAGCACCCGGCAGCCATTGCAGCTTATAATACTACTATGGTATAGTAATCAGAAATAAATGACAAGATATAAAATTCCAAACTGCAAATATACTAGAAGCCAAGACCGATATCAGTATGCAGTAGTGTTGGGTTGTTATAGTAATCACAAATAAACGACGAAATATAAAATTCCAAACTGCAAATGTACCAGCAGCTAAGACTGATATGAGTATCCAGTACTGTTGGGTTTGTGAATTCAGTGGTCATCGTACACCAGCAAACCAGAACACCAGGATGTAGTGGATAAATCCTGAATAGACATCAGAATGGTCGCTTTTATCTAACATCTCGTGTCCCTTCCTCGGCCAAAACCTTCCCCAAAAAAAAAAAATCTATCGAAACCGACCTAATTTACTATGTAAAAATTAATATTCTTGTAAAATTGACAGCTTAGATAAATGAATGCAATATCCTTGTAAAATTGACAGCATTATAAATATTTAATAGAGCCATACAGCATTATAAATATTTAATAGAGCCGTGACATGGCTGTATTCTAAATTGAGCGTTATCAAGCTTGAGCGTTCCAAAAATTCAAGGCACCATGACACGATGGAGCATAAAAGTTTCATCTATCCTCTGGCTAAAAGAATTGTTTGACCTACGTGGTAGAATAAAACTTTTCATTTATCCTTCCGCTAAAAAAAATTGAAAAAAAGGGTTTGAGTTGTATATTTTATTTTTGTTAATTTTGATAAGTGGTAATTAACCAATGGTATAGTAAATTTTTAATTAATTTTTTTATAAAAATTTTTAATTTAAATATAGTTTAAACATGTAATTTAGATATATAAAGAAGTAAAGCGGTTTGAATTTGATCGCTCGATATAGTGGTCATAACAAAATATATTAACATTTTTCAATTTAGATCATATTAAGATTATTAATTAAAACCGATTCTAATAAAAAGACACGTGTATAGACCTAATTAATATTTCTATATAATATTTATGTTAACATATATAATATAATTATTAATATTAATATTAAACCTATTTTTATTAATATTAATAAACATAATATTATAAAATAAACACAATGCTAATAAAAAATAATTATAAATTAATCTGATTAAATCTAAATAAGCTTTAAATATAATAAACTTAATTTCATTAAATCTAAAAATAAAACTTCATGAGTTAAATTTAATGTTATAAAAAAAAATAAAAAAAAATAATATCTTAAACCTATATGCCTTTAATGCTATAAATAAACCTAATATTCACGTAATGTGTTGAGGATAATTTTATTAAACCTAATGCTATATTAAATATTTAATGGTAATATTGTGTAAATGTTTAATGGTAATATTCTTATTATGTAAGTGATATATTTATATTATTATAAATTTATGTGTTTAATCTATATTTATTATTAGTATTAATATTATATTATTTAATATTAAACTTATTTTTATTAATATTTATAAATTCAATATTATAAAACAACACAATGCTATACAAAAAGCAAATTTTATAAACTAATGTGATTAAATCTAAATAAACTTCATGTTGTTAAATCCAATGCTATTTATTTAAGTTGTTAAATCTAATATTATAAAAAAACCGTTATTTATGTTGTTAAATCTAATGTTATAAAAAGAACGTCATATTACTAAATCCAATGTTATAAAACAAACTTTGTCTTGCTAAACCTAATAGCCTAATGCTATAAATAACCTAATGTTCAACCTACCTTGTTTAAGAATAATGTTATTAAATTTCATACTATATTAAATGTTTAATAGTAATATTTGTGTGAATATTTGATGGTAATATTCAAATTAATTTTTAGGTGATATATTTATGTTTATATTAACGCGTTCATTTAAATTTGAATAGTTTGAGAGGCTTGTCCTCAACTACGATTCCAACGCCTAAATTCTCCCTGTAATCAGAAATAGACACGCCATCGGTTACAAAATCAGAAATTGATTATTCCATGATGCATGGTAAATTACAGGAAATATATTGCTTTTGGGTATTAATACTGGTCATAATAAATGTTAAAATAATTAATAATATAAATATTATTATATATTATTATTATAAATTTATAAATATTATAAATTTAATTAATATTAATAAATTATCAATATTAAATATTCCAATCGGGATGTGGCTTAACAATTGGGACAACAACAGTGCAGTAATGAAACTTAACAATTGGGACAACAACAGTGCAGTAATGAAAGTACTTGGGTATTTAATACTCTCGACTCCCACATACTCAAGGTAGGGGTGTAGTGACCCTTGGTATGGCAATTGGGACAACGAGAGCACAGTAATGAAAGCACTTAGGTACTTAATATTGTCGTCCCCCACATGCTCAAGGCAGGGGTGTAGTGACCCTTGGTATGATTGCATGTTGGGGAGGTGGGCAAGGTGGAGGGACTAGAGGCAAGGCACGGTATAACGGAGGGAGAAGCAAATCGACGTGTTGTCTTAGCGCGATCGCTTGTGGAGAAGGGTGGTGTCTCAGGGCAGGTGGAGAACGTTGGAACACGAAGAACCAAGGCCATCAACGAACACCTGTAGACTTCGGGTATGTTACTCAGCTCCACCTCAAAACTGTAATTATGGTCTTGTCGAGGTTTAGCTGGGGGGCAAGGGGTTTTGTTTGGGGGATAGGAAATTGGTGGTGGCAATGGGGTAGGGAACTGCTCGCCATGGCCTTGCTCTGCGTTTATACATTATGTCAAATGGGTGAAATCCATGACTACTACGGGAGCAATTGCTTGTTGTTATGATGGGAAGCTTTACGCTCCGTAAACAAGGGTGCGGGGGAAGCTTGACTGTCGCAAGGTAATGCAGGAGGAAAAATTGAACATAGACAGGGGCATGGGAAAGCAACTGGTAGGAGGCTTGGGATGCAGTCATACTCGTGTCTCACAAAGTAAGCGCTGGGCTACATGGAACCCATGCCAGAGTGATGGCAAGACCAGAAACTCTGGGTGGAGACCCACTTGGGGGGAATTGAGCGGAAAAAGCACTAAGGTAGAGGCAGAGGGGGAGAGGTACCTGATTTACAATAGGCATATAATAAGACGCAAGGGGGGACTACGAGCTCGGCATGGGCATGGGTTGGTAGACCTGCACATAAACGAGAGAAATGGAGAGGGGGAAAAGGGTGCTTCAAGGGGCTGGGGCCATGGCCCTCCCCACTGCGGGTTGCGAGCTTCGACCCACCCCAGTTGGATTGTGGGGAGAATTGGCAGAGAGGAGAAGCCAAGCAAGAGGTACCCCGCTACAGGCAACAATGGAAGGGTGAGGTGGTGCTTAATTTCAATTCTGTGTTTAAATCTAACTTACTGTGGATGTCATCAGTGCTCAGGACAACAAGTTATGGCTTGTGTTGCACGAGGCCGTGGGCGTGGTATGAGAGGCACAACACCTAGGAAAGATAAGGGGCCGAGCATGTCGGAGCCACACAAGGGCAAAAAATTAGTAGAAAAACTCATAACAGAGGCGACAAAGGCTTATCGAGAGGGGACGGATGTGGGCATCCAAAAATTGCTGGAAGAATGGGCAGAGGAAGTGAAACATAGGAAGAGATGGGAAACTAGAAGACCTTAGTCCTGGATCTGGGAAACACCAGCAGAAGAATCACACAGTTCAAGAAAACTCTGTACTTGTATTGGCTAATGAACAGTTTGCTAGGCAAGGCTATGGAGCAAATCTCAGTGGGAATGGTAGTGACACTACAAGGAATGCGAAACTACAAGAAGGATATGGAGAAAATCCTCTTTCAGCTGCATAAATAGGATATTGGGCTAGACAGAATTGACTGCCATATCCCTTGTATCCTGAAGCTGTACGATATGCCAAGAGCATCCGCCAAGGACCTGACACCTGTAGCATCTGTCTCAAAGGAACATAAGGATTAGACTCCTACCCATGCATAGTTTTGTCTTATGCAGATAGCTTTTAATTTCCATGTTGCAATTATGAGTTTATATAGTTATGTAGTGTTTGGTCATGAAACAAAAACATATCTAGCCTGGCTGGAAAGGCTAAGACAGTATTGTTTTTGGATGGCTTACAATGCCGACCAGTGACCAACAGACTTGGTTTCCCTTCGGAGCAAGTTGAGACTACTCAATTTATCTGTATGGTATAAACTTATTTATGTTTAATAAAAAATAAAATAGTCTTACAAACCTTTAAAAAAAATTATCAATATTAAATATATTATAAAATTTTAAACTTTAATATTAATATCACTTAATTATGCACAATAATATAAAATATTATTAAACATATAACTCAACATTATTAAAAGATATATCTAAATATAATAAACTTATTATAAATATAGAAAATAATCCTGATATTTTACTATTATATCTGTAAGAAATTTCGGATAAGCGCAATAATCATGGCTACAAACGGTAAAAAAATTTGATTATTCCATAACGCATCCTAATATTTTGGGAAAATAAATTGATTTTGGGCTTTAATATTAGACATAATAAATATTAAAATAATTAATAATATAAATATTTTGTATAGTTATTACTGTATTATAACAAATTTATTTAATTTAAATAATATTATTAAGTTATTCATGTCAATATTATTAATATTTGTTAATATTAAATGGTTATAAATATTAATAATATAATTTTAATCAATTATATTATTATGAAATTTTTAAACTTTAAAAGTAATATATCACTTTATATAATAATTATAAATATTATTAAACATTAACTAATAAATATTAAAGCATTCAGTAACATAAAATATTGATATATGTTATATTATTGATTTGTTCTAAAATCATCTATAATAATATATTATAATAAATTATTGTGAATTGTTATATTATTAATATTATTTTAATTTTTAAAATTAATGATAATGATGATGATTAATGTCTATTAAGATCAATGTGTTCTATAAAACTTCAAGAAAGGAAAAAGAATTTGATTGTGATTCTTTAAAATCTTGTTTCTATGATCAAAAAGAAGAGAAAGAAAAGTTTCAATATCCTTCTTAGTATCACAAATATGATAGATTCTATTGTCCCAGAGAATCTTGGGAGTATACCACAGCCTTGTTTCACTAAGAAGCTCATGAAAAGTTGTTCTTATCCTAGAGATGTTCTTTTTTTCTTAGTGCTGGTTAACACAGAGAGATACATATTGTCCTTAAAATTGGAGGTAATAGTAACTTTGACACTATCATTGCTTCCCATGATGATCTCCTCCTTAATCCCCCAATGGTTGAGCCAAGACTTGACATCCTTATGCCACTGGTGCTTAAGGCTAAGATAGGGGTTTTGACTAAAGTTAGAAGCAATTTTTAGGAGCCTCTTGGATTCAATATTGTAAAGCTTCTTCTTATACATCAAATATCTAAACATACTTGTACTTTCAATGAGGGACATGCCACCTTCAATCAAGAGGCATAGGATAGGAAGTATTTCCATTGATCTTGAGGTTGTAAGTTATGAATTGCTTTTGAATTGTCTCAATCTTTCTCCCCGATTCTCTGGATATAGTGCAACCCTAAAATTCACAACAATGTGATGAGAGTCTCAAAGATGAACCTTTTTTTACTCCAAATGTGAAGATCAACCGACTTACAATTGTTTTCAAGCTCATAAGAAGCTTTTCAACCTCCAATAATCATTTTCTCGATGTTATAATTCCACTTCAGTTAATGAGGAAAATCAATACCCAAATATTTATAAGAAAAAACCTCTATATTAATTTTAATATTAATAAAACCATTAAAATTATCCTCATCAATATCGCAAATATTTATAAGAAAAAAAAATCTCCTATTAATTTAATATTAATATTAAAACTATTAAAACTTGTCTTATATTCATTGTTTACACAAACATGACATAAATATAATATTAAAGATGGTTACCATCTTCTAAGCCACTTGATTAATGACGATGTAGATAATTTTTTCGTTGTCATTTTAATTAAACAAAACAAACAACCTGTCTTCATATTATTTTTACATTGCTAATATGAAATATATTTATCATTATTTCTGTGAATTGTTTTTGCATTGAATAATTACTTTAATTTTGCTTTTACGCAAACGCCAATTTGTAGATAATTCTTCTGATAATATTATCGTTAATATTATATTATATTCTATTCTCGTTAATATTAATGGTTATAATATTAAAATATTATTAATGGTTATAATATTGATATTATTATTAATTGTTACATTGCAAATATGAAAGCATCCTCTCGCAAGAATTAGCATTAATATTAATGGTTATAATATTAAAATATTATTAATATTATTATTTATAGGGACATTTCAAATATGAAATGTATTTATTATGGTTTATGTGAATAAAAAATCCTCCATGCACCTAGCTAACCTCTTTATCAAATGGAAGCTAAGCCAGCCTGCTTTCCACATTCAATCTATTAAACCTTCAAAGTAAACTTTCTTGAAATTTTGAAAATAAAGAATAAATGATAAACTTGGACAAAGCTGTATATCAAATTGAACTTCCACAATAAATTTCAGGTGAATCTATCGTACCTAGTGACCCTTAATATCAAATGGAAGCTCGGCCAACATGGTTACCACATTCAATCTATTAAACCCTCAAAATAAACCTGACTAAAAATTTGGAAATAAACAATGAATGCTAAACCTGGACGAACCTGCATATCAAATTGAACCTCCGCAATAAACCCTTAACCTGAACAACAAACGCTATTTATCAAATGAAACTTGCACCATTCACCATCCGACAATTTGCTGAAATTTGTTTTCACATAAACCTTCATTTATTTTTGTATTAAAGTGTTTTGTGGAATTTGAATGACATTTCTTTTTCTATTTATTGTGTTGTTAAAGTAGTATTTCTATAGACAAATACTTGAAGTATTTATGTGTATGTATATGTGTATTCAATATATTAAAAATATATAGTTTGTGTTTGCAAATATTCTATTTTGGTATCAGAGCTCGTAGCTTTTCGATAACTCCCTCACGAGACGGCCCGGGACCATGAGAGAGATGCGAGATTAAATTGTTGTAAAAAAAGTTAACTTACGTGTGTGTAAGTAGCTTGTTTGAGTGTGGAGTTCTATGTGGACCTCATGCAGTTTGATGCAACCAACGTAATATCTTAGTCATAAATCGCACTCTTCATGGTCCCTTCACTTACAACCATCTTCAAACACGGCAATAGCTTAAATCCCCTCAGCGCAAGCTCAATATGCACCAATATCCTTCGCCAATCTCCAAGTGCTATTGAATTCACATACCCCGCCACCATCAACCTTAGGGGCATATCCTTGCAGATGTTCCTTGCCTTCTTGCTACCACATAATCTTGAGATTAAGTGGATTGCTGATTTTTAGAATGTTTGAGAATCAGATGGACATGGGCGCGGTTAGAAAATTGATTGCATCTATGTCTATCCATCTCTGAATATACGTGGAATCAGCAATTGACATAAGGATGCTTCCACATAATCTTTGTGATGACTAAGAGCTCATGTTTTGGGTAGGATCTTAGAAATCAATGACCGCTATTAACTCAAATGAATTAAGTTGTTTTTAGTACGATTTTTTGGACTTTTCGGTATCAAAATTTGCGGAAAAATTTGAGGTAAAATCTTGATTTGTGTTATTTAAACTATTTTTTTAACTGCATATATATAGATTCAGCACCCTGAAAAACCCTTAAAGTACTTGGATTGTGCAAAAATTACCCATCAAACTTGTGATTTCAAAAAATTCTGACCAAATTTTAGAGCAATTAAAATAAACAAACCTGAAAAAAAAACTTCCAAAAAATCGTACTAACAATCAATACATAAAACACCCGTAAAGACTTAGAGCAATTAAAATAAACAAACCTGAAAAAAAAACTTCCAAAAAATCGTACTAACAATCAATACATAAAACACCCGTAAAGACCTGTTGGCATGGGCCCTTCATTCCTATGGTCATGATCCCCTGACTAACATTGAAGATAGATATAAATTGCGGAGCACTCCCTCTGTGACGTCAGCAGAGAAGGGGTCCACACTACCAGGGTGGTGGTTTTTCTCTCCAATCAAATGACGAATATTGGATAGATGAAATCAACAGCTTGTGGCAGGACACCCCTTATGGCGTAAGAAATTCCACCTTCTTCCAGAACTATGACACTTGATGGAAAACATAACGTGAACTAACAGAGAATTAACTTTGATCTCAATTGACAATTTTCCCGTGAACTAATGGGGACTCCTACCTCGACTTTTACAAATGAGTCTCTTCCTAATGCCATTCTCGGCATTCAACCTGGGATTTGATCGTGGATCTCTTCGTCTCGTGCCAGGCTCCAAAAGAAAATTCTCCCTCTGCACTCGAGCTTACACTATGATAGGTCAGTCCTCTAATTAGTTATGAGTCCTGAATTTCTCAAGTTAAGCCTTGAGGGGCACATGCCTAGCGCTCGCTAAAACTCCATTCTAACATCAAATTAGTCCTTTGTCCCCTTGACCAAGGCCTAGTTTATCACAAACACTTTTTCGTCAATTCAGGAACAGATACTCACCCACCTTACACATGAATCAATACATGCTTAGGCAATGAAATTGAACACAGACGATAATTAACAAAAACCCATATTTTCTCCAGATTTATATACATAGTGGTATTACGACCATTGTTTTCTAATTGTGGAGCTCTCGCGCTCCTCCTCAAGATGATCTTGCTCTAATTCCAAGACTAAGGTGAAACTGAACTACCACGGTCACAGCAAAGGATTGAATCCTTACTCTAACCTAAAGTACTATCATCAGTTTGTTTGTTAGAACCTGAGCTTACAACTAGCTTAGGCTACATGAAATTAGGATAATTGCGTTAAGGTCTTTCATGATCTAAAACAAAACACCAACACTCTAATTACAAATTTTGGGGAAAGCGCCATTGGTTAGGTTGCCCCTGTTCGATAGAAATATTTCAACTCGCACTGTGCACATTGGAAAAGTCGACGAACTATGGCCTATGGCCTATTGAGATTATCATTGTGAATGAAATAATTCAACCAGGTTATGTGTTGTTGTGGTCATTAAATGTGTACAACTACCTGGACTTTTGGAGGCCACTATGGTTTCGCACCTTCTTACAATTTGTGGTGACATACATGGTCGATTCATATTCTTGCGGAGTTGTTCCATATTGATGGAAAGTTTCCAAATATGAATTATTCATTCATAGGTGACTATGTTGATTATGGTATTATATTATTCATTCATGGGTGACTATGTTGACTAGGGATACTTCATTGGGTATTGGAAAAAAATAGCTGAATCATGCCACCAATCAGATCCTCGCCCTTCTACAAGATAATCACCCCACGTTCGTTGCTAAAAAGGTTTTTTTTATCAATTCCTTGAGGTGGAACTTGGCTTATTATGCCATTATATCTCACTTTTCCTCTTCACGATCTGCTAACAACTGCGTCGATGCTCACTTAGCCAAGGAGTCAGATACCACGTTTAAGTAGTTTTCTTTTGAACGTGTACCAGCATACTATGGAGGCCTAATCTGAGTAAATGATCTTAATTTTAGTTCTACCATTATCCTTGCATTTATCACGTAATCCTTTGATGCTTAGATATAAATATGGGCAATATGGGCATTGTGCACCTCATTGGATAACATCATTATTGTCATATACTTTTGCAAAAGTAAATGATGATGAATATTTCAATTCAAATCCAATCAAATGACGTTGTAACCGTTGACTCTAGATACATTCAATACCTAGCTTATTTTCTTAGAAATGATGTGATGGTATTCATATTTTTCAGTGTAGGTTCATAAAATTACAAAAAATGAATTGAATTAATGGCTTGAAGGTTCTTTGGATATTTTGGAAGTTATGGATCTAAGGAAGGATTCTTCATTAGTTGTTGAAGATGCAAAAGTGGTTTGCTAGTGAGGTTATATGACAACTTGTAGATGTTTGGTAATTGAATTCTGTAGATCTGTGATCAGAGAAATTTGACTTTCCAACAATACCTTTTGATGCAGGAGCATTAGAGCTTCCAAGGCATCAAGCTTTTTGGAGATAAAGCTCGGGGTTTCAACATGCAAAAGGAATTTTATTTCCTTATTGTAAATAATTTTAATTTCTTTATTTCTTAAAGAATTATAGATAGAAATGATATTTAGTATATATGATTTTTAAGAAGAAAATATGTCTTTTAAAGCATGAAAAAATTAGGAAATAAATCATGACACGTTGTAGGAGAAAAAAATCTTGGTAGCAATTAGAAAGTTGTTAGGATAAGAAAAAATTTAGAAATCTTAGAAACTATTGGGGTGCTTTTAGGATTTATAAAAGCTATGGATAGACAATATTTTGTCAATAAGGCAAAAAGGAGTCTACCTTGAAAAGCATTAAGTGGTTTGTGGAACGATTGACACATCTAGGAAAAATTATTTTGTTTGTATATGTTATTATAAATATTGCAAGTCTAAAGGAAAAACAAATGGCCAAATGAATGTATAATCAGGTCAAACATGTACATATGAATTTGGTTTCAGAATGAAATGTTTACATGCTTATAGATTGTGTAGTATCTATGCATATATGTTAATGAATGTCTTTATACGATTGTCATAGCTAACTAACTTAGCAATCAAATTCCTATAGAGTTCTTGGTATTCCTAAGATTACAAGGGAAGTAAACATAGCATAAAAAGTCAAATTGGCCTGCATCACCTTTACTAAGGTTATGAGAAAGCTTAATGGAATTCAATCTATAAGATTTTGAAAATGATTAGAGATGGTAATGAAGGAATGATATTCCTCTTCATAAAATGTAATTGTTATATAAGCATTTGATTGTTAATTAATTGGTTTTGAGAGATAAATAGTCCTAGATAAAATAATTCCTCATTTAGTATTTGGTTGAAATATTTTCTTAATTAATTTATTATGTAATTAAAATATTATTTATAAATATATTTAATATAATAAAATATATAATTTGTATGTGAAAATACTTCATTTAACTAATTCATTATTTCCTTTTCCATCAATTAAAAAAATATAAAAAATACATTAAAAATTAAATGATTCGAGTTTCTGAGATTCATTTTAATTCTAAAATTCTATAAAATATATTAGGATCATTTCCATATTAACTCCTTCCATTCCCACAGTCACCCTCAGTGAGTGAGGTTGAAGAAATTATTATATATAATGGTTCCATATTAACTACCAGGGAAACTACTATATATTATAAAAGTTTCCATATTGACTCCCTTCAAACTATTATATATTATAAAAGTTTTCATATTGACTCCGTTCACTCTTATGTAATGCAAACTTATAAATAGTCTTTATCTACTTTTTATTTTTTTATTAAAAAAAAAAATCTTAGCATAATCAAAATATTTATTTTGTATTTTGTAAATAATATTATTCTCTAGTAAATGAATATTCAGGGATTTTGGAGTAAATTATAATAATTATTATTAAAAATAATAATAAATAATAAATTGATAATAAATGTTTCATAAATTTTGAAATTTTTTTGAAATTTGATTCAATTCTTTATTAATATTTTAAAATCTAATTCAATTGCTAAATTAATATGCGTCAACCTAAGCTCAGCCATCCAACCAGTTCATTCAACAACACTGGAATGATAACTCTCGAATGAACTGGCGTGGTTGAGCACTGGAATTAATTCTCCAATGAAGTTGATGGTCTCTCCGATCAACGGCCAACTATTTCTATTTGTTTAATATTTCCCTTTTCCTCTGTGTTTACACCAAAGAAGCTCAAGTAATGTTACTGCGCCGGCGTCAAGCATATCAACCCCAGAGCCCAAGAATACTTTGCCCACTCATTTCATTTGCCTACTTTCTCCTACAAATCTCATTTTGATAAGCTCTCTCCTTTAAAGATCGAATTTCGGCAGCACTCCAATATTTTCCTCGAAAGTCTAAGACGCAGTATGTCGTGGGTGTCGTTGTGCTTCAAAGTTCAAACAACACCATATTGAATACAAGATACGCCTTAGCGTCTTGCACATTCCTCTGCAAATTACGTAAGATTTTGGACTCTTTCACAAATCAAGCGGGTGAGAATTTGCGGAGATTAAATGCGGTCAGGATTTGAAAGTGATCGGTTGAAAATCTTTTTCGCTGTGCTTTTGGATTCTTCCACACATCAGGTAGGAATATGTCGGCAATTGAATGTGGTCGGGATTTTAATTTTTTCCCTGTGCTTTCACTTGTGTCGGAATTTGCAATAAGGTAAGTATGAATTTCCAGGAATCGAAGGTGGCTAGAATTTTTATTTTTTCCTGTGGTTTCACTTGTGAAAAGCCTAGAACACAATATCATGGTTGTTATAATTTTTTCTCCTCTGCATTCACTTGTGAAAAGTCTATAACACAAAATATAATGGTTGTTATACTTTTTCCTCGTCTGCATTCACTTGTGAAAAGTATAGAACGCAAAATATCGTGGTTGTCCTTACTTATCTCTATGCTTGTGTGCCACAAAATATGATGGTTCATCTTTTTCTTTCAACGATAAGATATTCCGGTACAAGGTTACTCACAACGTTGTACAAAATGGGTAGGAATCTGCCGCACCTATGTTTTGTCAAGATTCTAGTCAAGGTTAAATTTAGCGAGTATTTACTCTTTTTCACTTTAACTAATGATAAATTTTAAAATCGTTGTGGGTTGGTAGTTTGGGTGATTAGTCAGTATTTACTTTTTTTTTTTTATCTTAATCAATATATAACGATAAATTTTAAAATAGGTGTGGGTTGGTAGTTCGGGTGATTGGTCGATATTTACTCAATTTTATATTAATCATTATATAAAGATAAATTCTAAAATTGTTGTGGGTTGGTGGTTTTTTTTCTTTTCGCAAAGTATATGTTTTAGCTATTACGATTTTAAAAAATAATAAATAAATAAATTTCAAATTTAACTTACAATTCAGTGATTATTATGATTTTAAAAAAAATAATAAATAAATAAATTTTAAAAATTAACCTAGAATTCTGAATGAACATTCATCCAATCAAAAATTTTATTGCAAATAATTTTTTTATTTTATTTTATTGGAAAGTCATTAATAACATTATATTTATTGAAAGTCATTAGGAAATCAATTAATAGATCATGTTTATCTCTATTGATTTTTGGGATATTGAATTTATCATATATTAGATAAATATAAACAGTTTAAATAATTTAAAGTAGGTATAAAAAGTCATTAATGCTATGAAATAAAAATCGTAAAAAATGATTATTATATCAATTTTAAGGTTAAAATAAATGTTTAGTATAATGTTTGTGATATCACTAAAATTTTAATAGCTCAAAATGTCTTACACTTAATATATAAATAAATTATAATAAAACAATTTGAAAATAATAAATAAGGATTATTTAAAAAATAAGGGTTTACATCAATCAACTTAAAAATATGAAAAATACATATAAACAAAACTAAACATCATATACAACCAGCTAAAGATAAGAATAAATTGTCGTTAATAAAATGTAATAAAAATAGTTCAAAAAATATTATTACCTTAATCAAGGTAAAACTATCACAAGTGCACATAGTATTATGTTTGTGCTATCACTATAACTAGTATTATTGTAAACAACCTTAGAGTTGTCTATGTAACTCTATTAATTGGTGTGGGTCTCAATGGAGAGGTGGTATATGTGATAACTAGAATGTTGGGTTTGATAGAAAATATTGAAGTCACTTTCCACCCTAGGTATGATTATGTAATTTTAAATGAATATATGTTAAATGTTAAATGTACCAAAAATAAATTGCATATTAAAAATTGTTATGGCTAAGGTTGGTAGAAAATATATCTTAATGGAAAAGCTCAAAAATAGTAATGAGTATGAACATTTGGCATCCAATAAGATATATTAAGAAATTTTCAATATTAGGAATGATCATGTAATTTTAAATGATTATATTATACATGTTAAATGCATCAACAAATTTGCACTTCAAAATTCGTTATTATGAAAATTTGTAGCAAAAGTATTTTGTAGGTGTTAATGAAGGCTTAAGTTTAAAATGGCTTGTGGTGTGTCTTAATATTAATGGAATATTTATATTTTATTACGTTGGGTTTAAGTTTTAGTAACAAATACTCTCAAACATATATTAGTCAATGGTTATAGAGAGAGTCAAAATGATATTCACTCATTCATCTTCCATCATCTTCCATGAGTTCTTTATTGTACAAATAGTCAACTTTTATAATTATAGTTGGTCATAACAACTATATCATAGATATTTTGATGAAAAATTCATAATTGTTGCCCACAACATCTCTATTAACTTTCACCCACTTCTCTCATTATCCTCATTCTTAATTTGGTACCTAGATCTTTAACCTCCATTATGCAATCATAGTTAGATATTTAGATGAATAATTCATTATTGTCACCCACAACATCTCCATTGAATTTCACCCAGAACTTCTCTCATTATTCCTCATTATTAATTTTGTGCCTAGATATTTAACCTCAATTTCCTACATTATATTTAAGCAACTACACACGACATATTTATACTCAAAAGTATGAGTTATTTGTGCAAAATCCCCTTTAACAAGTACTTGTTATTTAAATAATTAATCATTATCCTTTGTCTCTTCAATTGATCTTTCGCACTAGTGAAAATATTCATCTACTATATTGTTTAGCTACAATTTTATTCCATCTTTTGTAAGATTTATCTTTTGTCTTTTTCATTTTTCATCTCCTATATTCTTCAATGTTCACCTTATACCCACAAACATAAAGATCGTGTTTGTTGAATTTCTTGTAAAAATGTCATCATTTTGTAGGAATAACTAAATTACCAACCAATGTATCCACCGATTATCTAAGAGATTTTTTCTCATACATGATTCATTCATTGTTTCTAAACTAAAAATCCTTCATACTTATACCTGAGTATTGGTAAATTACTCTCAACCATTACAATTGTTGAGTGGTTTCAACTTGCCATGAATAACTACAAACTTTCATTTGTCATGATAAGTGGTTTTTGGTTTACAATGTAGCATCAACAATTAAATTATGGTGTTATATTTGATTTTTCATTTCTTACATATGTCATCGCTCATTTTAGTGACATTAAATTTAAAATAAATTTCGTTAGATGTAGTAGAACCCTTTTACCAACTTAGGACCATAACCACGTCCTTAGAAAACAACATTATCAAGGAGGATCATCAATTTTCTAGGGATTTGGTTTTCTATAGATTCACTTTAGTTACATTTCTGTGTCAATGATTGAAACATAGAATTATTTTCTCTATTTTTTTTCGTTTTTTATGTTGCCTCACTATTTTATTCTTATTTTTTTCATTTGCATTCCACTTTCCACTATTAAAAACTGAAGACAAAGAATTTATTCATCAAACTGAGTAGCTCTCAGGTGAGGGCTTCACCTAGAGATATCCTTTGGCATAACATTCCACTAGTGTCTCATTAATCATCATGAATAAATAGTCTACAAGAAAATAGGGAGGTTAGAACAACCACCTAGAAAATAAGAATAAATTCCTAATCGAAGTCTCACACATAACTAATGAAGTGACTCTCTCCAAGAATACATTTCTCCATTAACTTTAACACTCCCCCTTAATGGAGAAAGGGTTCACTAGCACTCTGACATCTCCCTAAATAACTCAAATTTAGTTCTTCCAAGATCTCCCTAAATAACTCAAATTTAATTCTTCCAAGAGGCTTAGTAAAAATATCTGCAGCATTGTCACAAATATTACAATGTTCAATATAGATTTCGTTTGACTGAACCTCCTCCCTAACAAAGTGAAACTGTGTATCAATATGCTTTGTTAGAGAAAAAATTCAATAAAAAAAAAATCCATATTGAATATTGTAATACTTGTAACAATGTTGCATATAACCAACCAACCATATAATATCGACCCTTTAAACTTTAATAGCTTTGAGATGTGAAAAACCATGTGATACCTACCCTTTAAACTTGAATAGCTTTGAGATGTGAAAATCCTAAAGTAGTTGAAACCCAAACTATCAAACAAACGAAAAACACCATAGAATCGCTAATCGGTAGATAGAACCATTCATGTCCCTGTAGTGAAGAACATCATTCAACTGCAGTGTGGAATGCAACAATGAAAAGGGAGTCTAGCAAAGAAACCCTACTGGGTCTCAAAGATCCAAAGATATCCAAAGCGTCATGTATCAACCAATGAGAGCAAGCTAGAAGCATGTTTGGAACAATCGCCCCGCACTGCTTAAATATATTTAGTGCCTCCAAACCCGTTGAAGATCTGACTTCTTCACCAGTGGCACAGCCCTGAGGTCGGTTTACTTGGGAACTATTACGAGACTGTAAGTTTGAATGTGGCAAAAAATTTATTCGTAGAGTTAAGCAATAGTGGTTCTGCGAAAATACCTTATATGCAAGCAACCGCCACTAACTCAAGATGCCACCACTGCTCCGATCTCTGGTGCTTCAATCTCGTGGATTGAAACTCACATAGGTCTCCGGCTTGACCTCCACACCACAGCTTGGCAGCAACTACATCGATCTCAACAACTACCGTGAGCACGCACCTTCGGCCCCTTCTGTAACGCCCTGCGGCTGGCGAGTTGCCCGGTTGCGTCCACCGAACATATGAGTTAGTGAGAGAGGCAGAAACGCGACCGAATAGATGAGGCACTTATGCGTACGAGGTGTGGTTGTGTAGGTTTATAGGCAGACAGGCTAGACAAGCTACCCACAGGCCAACCGAAGTGAAGTTGTAAGATGGGTGAGCAGGAGGGGGCAGTCTCGCAAGCTCGGTGGGCTGACCCACACTTGGACAAGTTTTTACAACTGAACAGCAAGTCAGCCAGGCGAAGTGAACGAGTCGGTCAGGTGGCACGACTCGCCCACCCACCATATACATAATTGGTGTGAGATGGGAGGACAAAGCATTTGCTCATTCATCCTTCGCTCATCAAAGGAGCTTGTGGGAGAAGTGCGAAGGAGCCATAGCAAGCGCATAGCCATGGGTGGTCATGCGCTCGCTCGTCAAGCAGACGGACACGGAGTTGCACGAGTTTTGGTGAATAGGTGAGAGTCAGGTGGTGGGCTACACGAAGGCGCCCGCCCAACTTTTGAACGACTCAGGTGGAGGGCTACACGAAGGCGCCTGCCCGACGGTGAAACGACTCAGGTGGAGGGCTGCACAAAGGCACCCGCCCGATGGTGAAACAAACTCTAGTGAGGAGTCGGGTGGAGGGCTGCATGAAGGCACACCCGCCCGACTCGTCCACGAAGTTTGGGTGTTGAACGAACCAACCAAGGGTGAGGCAGGTGACCTGGGTGGGGGTGCCCGTGCCTGATGAGTTTGGCAAGTGGAAAAACGGTGAAGTGTGGATTGTGCAAGAGTGACCACCGTGTAAGGCATGCACAAGGTGGGTGCCTATTGGCAAAAAACACGGGTAAAAACGTCGGTGGAGCATTTGCTCCCGATCACTTGTATTTTCATAAAATCATAATAAAACATTATTATTGCATATGATGGTGTCCTCTCTACTGTGTTGATGCTTATGGTTATATGTTTATGATGTTAATGGATTCTGCACATTAATATTGTTAATGAAAGATGATGAATGTTAGGCATAGTTCACAAAGTAACTTAACAATGAAACATGTTAGCTACTTAGGTGGTGCCACACGGTTGCCAATTAACAAAAAAAGAATTGGGGGCGTGACAGATGGTATTAGAGCTACTTGTAGAGAACAAACATGTATGCAAGGAAAAGTTATGGAGAAATAGTGGATTAACTGTCTGGGTTTCATGGACTTGATGGTTCATGGCAAGACCATTCAAGCTCTGGTGGACACAGGGGCCACTCATAACTTCATGACAACACGGTTGGCAAAAGAGGTTGGACTGATGATCTTCCCATCGAATGTGGAAGTCAAGGCCGTGAACTCTAGAGCTAAAGTGGCAGGTTTGGCACACGAAGTGCCTGTGTAGATAAAATACTGGAAGGGTCAGTTGGACTTCACAGTGATGGAGATGAACGACTTCGATATGATATTGGGGCAAGATTTCTTGAACAGCAACAAGGCAATTGTTGTCCCCTTCTGTGATGAGGTGTTGCTGGTTGGAAAGTCACAGACTTGGACTTTGCCCACTCATAGGCAATGAAGGGAAGTCAAGGTGTAGCATGTTTCTGCACTAAGTTTGGAGAAGGCTATGAAGGAGTTAGATATGGAGACATATGTGGTGATGTTCAAGGGAGTCAAAGGTGATGGATTGTGGATGCCTGTTCCAGCCGAGATTTCTAAGGGATTGGCCAAATATGCAGATTTGATGCCTGATGAGCTAACAAAGAAGGTTCCACCAAGGCGTGCAGTGGACCATAGCATAGAGCTTGAGCCAGGAAAGCAACCTCCCGCTAAAGCACCTTATCGGTTGTCAGGACCTGAGTTGGAGGAGCTGAAACAACAGTTAAAGGAGTTAACTTATGCAGGTTTCATCAGACCTTCAAGGTCCCCCTATGGAGCTCGGGTATTTTTCCAGTGGAAGAAGGATTCGAATGAGCTACAGATGTGTTGTGATTACTATGCATTGAACAAGCAGACAGTGAAGAATAGGTATCCTTTGCCACTGGTTGTTGATTACTTTGACAAGCTTGCGAAAGCCCGAGTGTTTTCCAAGCTGGACTTGATGCATGGGTATTATAAGGTGTGGATAGCTGAAGGAGATGAGAATAAGACCGCGATAGTAATAAGGTATGGTAGCTTTGAATTCATTGTTATGCCATTCGGGTTGTGCAATGCTCCTCTTACGTTTTGCACTTTGATGAATGATGTTCTGCGTCAATAATTGGATTCGATCGTAGTAGTATACTTGGACGATATAGTGGTGTACAGTGACAACATGGAGGATCATAAGAAGCACTTGGCGATGGTGTTCAAGGCACTGAAGGCAAATCAGTTGTACTTGAAGAAGTCTAAGTGTGTGTTCGCTTAGACCGAGATTCCGTTCCTTGGACATATAGTGGGCCAAGGGTACATACGGATGGAGCTGAGCAGAGTGAAGGCGATCAAGGAATGGGTCGAATCGAAGAATGTCCATGATATGAGGGTGTTTTTGGGCATGACCAATTACCAGTGGAAGTTTGTAGAGGGGTACTCCAAGGTAACATCATCATTGACAGACCTGTTGAAGAAAGACAAGAGATGGAGTTGGATGGACAAATGTTAGACGACATTTGATGATTTGAAGAAGAGGATGGTTACAGCATTGGTACTGAAGTTTCCAGACTTCGAGAGACCGTTTGAGCTACACACAGATGCTTTAGATTTTGCCATAGGAGAGGTTCTTATGCAGGATGTGCATCCGGTGGCGTACGAGAGTCGAAAGTTGCAAGATAAAGAACGGAGGTATCTGGTCCATGAGAAGGAAATGACTACGATCATTCATTGTCTTCATGTGTGGAGGCATTACTTGATTGGGAAGTCATTTTTTGTCAAGATGAACAACATTGCAGCAAGTTAGTTTGCATCAAAGCCGAAGTTTTCTGTGAAGCAAGCTCATTGGCAGGACATCTTGGTAGAATTCGACATGACTATTGAGTATAGACCAGGGAGACACAATGCAGTAGCAGATGCCCTTAGCAGGAAGGGACAGCTTACAGCATTGGAAGGAGAAGACCGGGCAACAAGGAGTAGGAGTCGAGCTCAGATGTCAGAAGAGATGCAGAATAAGCTCAAGGAAAGTGTTGAGATCGATAATCATGTGCAGAATATAATGAAGTAGATAAAGGAGGGGAAGACACGAAAGTTCTTCCTCCAAGATGGATTCTTGTTCTTTGGAAAACGACTCTATGTTCCAAAATCATCTGGGCTCAGGAGGCACCTTTTGAAGGAATGCCATGACTCACCGTGGGCTGGCCACCTAGGGCAGCATCGTTCTTTGGCATTGTTGGAGAGAGGGTTTTTTTGGGAGAAGATGTGGAAGGATGTAGAGAAGTATGTACATACGTGCATCATTTGTCAGCAGGACAAATTGGATACTCAGAGGCAAGGAGGTCTGTTGCAACCTTTACCTATTCCTGAGAGACCATGGATGAGTGTCTCGATGGACTTCATTACTCAGTGGCCATAAGTACAATGGTATAATGGGATAATGGTCGTGGTTGATCGTTTTTCCAAGTATGCTTTCTTTGTTCCAACAAAGATGTTGTGTGGAGCCAAGCAGACTGCGGAGTTGTTCTTTAAGAACATAGTGAAGTATTGGGGGATGCCATTAAGCATCATGTCAGACCTAGATCCATGATTTACAGTTAAAATTTGGACCACATTGTTCAAGTTAGTCAGGATAGAGTTGTTGATGAGTTCGTGTTACCATCCGCAGATAGATGGACAAACCAAGAGGATCAATGCATTGCTGGAGGATTACTTGAGACATTATGTGACGGCTGATCAGAAGAATTGGCCTGAACTCTTAGATGTTGCTTAGTTTAACTACAACATTCAAAAGAGTTCTACGACAGGGTACAGTCCGTTTGAGTTGGGGAATGGACAAACGCTAGTCACACCGCGTACCGTAGTGGCAGGAGGTTTGTTGAGGAGTCCTCATGCGAAGAAGTTCATGAAGGCTTGGGATGAGACCTTGGAGTTGGAACGGTTGCACCTGCACGAAGCTGCAAGGAGAATGAAGAAATGGGTAGATAAGGGAAGACGAGATGTACACTTCAGTGTGGGAGATGTGGTGTTTCTCAGGATTACAGGAGATCAGTTTCAACCACTTAAGGGGACTACAAGAAAACTAACAAGGAAGTATGAGGGACCATTCTGAGTGAAGAAGAGAGTGGGGGATGTTGCTTACGAGCTGGAGTTTCCATGCCATATGCACATGAAGCATCCAGTTTTTCACATGAGTCAGTTGAAGAGATGCAGAATTGATGTTGATCATCCAGAGAGGGTGGAATCACCGAGGGGACCAGCCATGATTGTGAAGAAGCCTCACTTAGAGATGGACAAGATTCTGAGTGTTCGATCTATAGGGCTTGGCTGCCACATGAGACGGGAATTTCTTATCAGATGGAAGAATGCACCAGAGGAGGACAACTAGAAAACAGAGGACTCACTTTGGAGATGGCAGCGGAAGATTGCAAAGTATGACAGGAAGCTACGAAGGAGAGCCAGATTGCTAGGGACAACAATGCTTTCAGGTGGGGGAGAATGTAACGCCCTGCAGTTAGCGAGTTGCCTAGGCGTGCCCACCAAATGGGTGAGTTAGCGAGAGAGGCAGAAACATAACGGACGAGGCACTTATGCGGACGAGGTGCGGTTGTGTTGGTTTATAGGTGGGCAGGCTAGACGAGTTACCAGTGGGCCGACCGAAGTGAAGTTGAAAGATGGGCGAGCGGGAGGGGGCGGTCCCAGGAGCTGGGTGGGCTGACCCACACTTGGACAAGTTTTTACAACCGAACAGCAAGTCGGCCGTGTGGCACGATTTTCCCACCCACCATATACATAGTTGGTGCGAGGTGGGAGGACGAAGAATTCGATCATTCATCCTTCACTCATCGAAGGAGCTCGTGGGAGAAGTGCAAAGGAGCCGCAACAAGTGCATAACCGCGGGTGGTCATGCGCCCGCTCATTGGGCAGACGGACATGGAGTTGCACGAATTTTGGTGAACGGGTGAGAGTTGGGTGGTGGGCTGCATGAAGGCGCCCGCACAACAGTTGAACGACTCAGGTGGAGGACTGCACGAAGGCACTCGCTCGACGGTGAAACGACTCAGGTGGAGGGTTGCATGAACACGCCCACCCGACGGTGAAACAAACTCAGGTGAGGAGTCGAGTGGAGGGCTACACGAAGGCGTGCCCGCTCGACTTGTGCACGAAGTTTGGGTGTTGAATTAACCAACCAAGGGTGAGGCGGGTGACCCGGGTTGGGGTGCCCGTGCCCGTCGAGTTGGGCAAGTGGAAAAACAGTGAAGTGTGGATTGTGTGGGAGTGACCACCGTGCAAAGTGTGCACGAGGTGGGTACCCGTTGGCAAAAGACACGGATAAAAACGTCAGTGGAGCATTTGCTCTCGATCACTTGTATTTTCATAAAATCATAATAAAACATTATTATTGCATATGATGGTGTCCTCTCTGCTGTGTTGATGTTTATGCTTATATGTTTATGATGTTAATTTATTCTGCACATTAATGTTGTTAATGAAAGATGATGAATGTTAGGCGTAGTTCGCAAAGTAACTTAACAATGGAACATGTTAGCTACTTAGGTGGTGTTGCACGGTTGCCAATTAACGAGAAAAAAATTGGGGGTGTGACACCTTCGTTCTAGATCCACACTTTCTTTCCAGCAGATGACGTCATACGCTCACCACACTAGATCCGTTGCTCTCAAGTTAACAGACCTTGCCCATTATTCACCGCAACGATCTCCAAACCCCCGCCTCCATGATTTAAAAAAAAAATAAAAAATCGCGGATCCAACAACATACAGCAGAATTCACACATCAACACAGACAATCTAGCAGCAGAAGATTCACCAATGATCTCCACGATTCACGCAACACCCCTGCAGATCCGACCCCCACACTGCACATCGAGCTACTTTTCTAGAGATTCAGTCAAACTCCAGGTGGACAGAGCAACGCATTTTTTCATCAGCACTGATGGCCCCCGATGATTCAGTCAAACTCCACGTGGACAACGCGTTTTTCCTCGGGTCACAGGTGCGATGCCTCCTCTTCTAAGTTTGACAAGCGCACTTTTTGAGCCAAAATGGGTGCTGAACAAGTAGAGAAAATCTTTTTCTCCAAACTTTTTATGTGCTTCGCCTCCTCCTTCGGTGTTCTTTGCACCACTCAAGGCCAAAACCCTGCTTTAGGCACTCACCCAATCACCAAAGTACTCTAGCTTTACCTCATTCAAATTTGAAGGTCTGATATCATGTTAAAAATTGAAGACATAATTTATTCATCAAACAGAGCAACCCTCAAGCGAGGGCTTCACCTGGATACTGCTTCTAGCAGAACACTCTACTAGTGTCTTATTAATCATTATGAATAAATAGTTTACAAGCAAATAAAGAAGTTAGAACACCGACCTAAAAAATAGGAACAAATTCCAAAAATACATTTCTCCATTAACTTTAACATCTACTATATTTTATATTTATGTCCAAAATATTATATTCATTATTTTGTTCTCTCACTTTCTTTCCCTATCCTCTTTTATCTTCTTGCTTTCAATTTCTTTGTCATATTCTTCATTTTTCATGTTGTCAAATTCTTCCTTTTCCATCATTTCTTCAAAATTTTGTCTTTAGCTTCTACCCATTGTTTTTTCTTATTTATTGCTTTCTTCAAATAAATTCGTTATTCTTTTCTCATTTTCTTTACTTAGAACAATAATCTTTTTCATGTAACTGAAATTAGCTACATAACGATATAAAAATATGTTTCCATATTGACTTACGTAATGTTCAACAAAACAACGAAGAATCTTGGTTTCATAAATTTAATTGAAACACATTATCAAGACTTCACATCATTTTCATTGGTTTAGAATCTCAAAACTTACTATTAAATTTAACCTAATTAATACAACTTTGATTTTGCATTTCTGTAAAATTATTAACTTTGACTTAACTCAACATTATTCCAAAATAACACTTAACTCAAAATAACTTGGGCATTTTATACCTGATATAAAGTTTTTTTTCTTCTAACCTTTATTCAACTTTGATATAAATTTACTTTGTTCCAAAAATAAATTACAATTTATTTGGCTTTTTAAACCTTATATAATTTTTTCTTCTTCTAAGCTTTATTCAACTTTGATTTGAATTTACTTTGTTCCAAAAATAAATTGCAGTTGAATAAAATCCTCATTACTAAGTGACTTACATAATTTTTCCTTATATTATTAAAAAATATCCCATACATTAATAAATTAAATTTTCATAAACCTTATATGGGTTTCCTCCATCAGAGATGCACAAAACTCTTGTATATGGGTTGCATCAGAGTAATGCACAGAGCATTAGCAGAGGTATACATTCTAACTTGGAAAAGTTCCATACATCTATTATGCAGTCAACATAATGGATTGAAACACATTATATCACCGCGATCTCCTAGACTCTCCCTTCGGAAGATTCAAGCCATCTACATTCTCCCGGTACATGACATTCATCATTATTAACCATCAAATTGAATTCTTTCCATGAGATCCTCTCGTATTCAAAGACAAAATGCTGCAAGAGACCATTTTTAACAAATCTTTTAAATTCATCACAGATCAAACTTTGTCTACACTACACTAGTGACACAATCTTATGTCATGTCCTCTGCAAATCCTTGACGTCTCTCCACTATGGATGTATCAATCCCATCTACTGCCATAGAGTTTGGGAATGAACTTCTCGGGTAGATTAATGTTCTTTCCAAATCCTTCGATTTGCTACATGGTTTGCTAATTTGCAGGTACTGTCTTTTAGTTTCCATAGATGCTTTCCATTTGGAAATACACTTCAAACATTGATTTAAATGATTTTATGTAGCCATTCATATCCACGAGCATATGTCAATTCTTTATGATACAACTCTGCTCAATAATAATAATAATAATTTCTTTCCCTTTACCCTCAACCATGCTTAAACTATTGCAAAATAATTTCAATTGCATATTTAAGATCACTCTGATCTGATCTGTTTGACAACACTGCCATTTCCACTGCTCTGTAACGTTTACATTACTCCAAATTTTGGAGATTGTCTTACGAATACCGTAAGAAGGGGACAAATAGCCATTGTTTAGCTTGTCAGTAAAGGGAGCACTTTGAAACTCTTAGATCACCACTTTTCCGGGTCAATCTCGATTGCCATCTCCCAGATAGATTTACAACTATACATGTTATCTTAGATCAAATAATGTCGCAGCTTTCTGATTTATGTTGAAGGCTTCTTTGATTGTTGCGATGCAATATTCTTCGATCACACCAGCCTCTCACATGCTTAGGAAGTCCATAAGTTATAATATCAAATATTGGGTTTAAGTTTGAGTAGTAAATAGTGTCAAATACATAATAACCTATGTTGCATGGGGCACTGTCCGAAAAAAGCTAACGAACTTTGTGTTTCTACGTTTCTAGGGTGTGCAGGCTTTTATGAAACGCCCCCAAATTGTGGGGTTTTCATTTGGAATTTGAGGATTTGTTATCTTTTGAACAAATTTTAGGGACATTTTGAACGAATTTCAGACGTACCTAACAGATTTTAGTTATTTTCTAAGTACATTTTGGGGGTATTTTGGAGAAAGTTTAGAGATAACCCAAGTATATATCTTCACTCATGACAATATTGGACATTGACGATTGGAAATATGATCATTTCTCTTATTCATGGTTTTTTAATCACATTGAATCTAAATCTGTTGTACAAGTTGTAGTTTAAAACACACTCTGTATGATGCTTTTTAATTTGGATTCCTTTTTATTTAAATATTGTGTTTTCAGCTTCATAATTATAGAAGCAAAGACCTCATGTAAAAAAAATGCAACTTTTTAAAAGATAGAAGTGTGTGGTTATTATTTTTGTTTTTCTTATTTTTCAAGTAGATGAGTTTTAAGGAATCATTCAAGTCGAGTACTTCTACTATCTTAATCTCAAATATGATTAAATATTATGAAAACTATTGGATAGTATTAGGTACTAAATGTTTGAATGATTCTTATTCAATCACTTTCTTAATCTAAAATATGAATATAATCTCTTTATAAAACCAAAGTATTTTACAATGGTTTCAATAAAATTGTAACTATGCAAAGCCTATCCAAAAATAAAACTTTTTACATTTTGAACATGCAAAACCTATCCAAAAGTAAAACCTTTCACATTTTTAACATAATAATTATCAGCAAAAAAATATGAAGCAAAAAGTCTTCTATATGAACAATTTTCTATCTCATAGACTCTTCATAAGCCTAATTGCAAATTGAAAATAATTACACTTAAATATTTTAAAATTAAATTGAATTTTGTTTATTTTACTTACAAGTGTGGAGTAACTACAAATGTCAATAATAAATATATGCCCATAAAACCAGCTCAATTAAATATTACCCATGTGATAAAGTAATGTAAACTATATAATTCATATATCAAAAATCTATAATTGAAAATATATATATATATATATTTCAAATTATTTCCTAATTTCCATAAATCTCCATCTAACTTCCATTATATTATATCTATATCTAAACATCAATTAATTTAATACACTTTTTGTACGATCATATATTCAGATATGAATCTCTCTTAGAATGCACTTCTATCATAACAGACTTGTGTCCCATACGCGCTAAAAGGTTATTTAAAATTCACTGATGGGAAATCTGTACAGAGCAATGTGTAATACCAAAATTGGTTAGTTTCGTGTTATGAATAACGCACCACAAACAATGCAGCATCATTGGAGTGAACTAGTAGATGGTGCATTAGATGTTTAATAGATAATTGTAAAGAGATTTATATTTTCACAGAAGAATAAGATGTTTAATAGATAATTGCAGAGAAGATATTCAAAAAAGAAATAATCTTCCATAGATCTCTCTATATCATGCAATTAACCAAAACTCTGTCCGTATATATCATGTATAATTTTTTTTGTTTTTTACAAGCAGTAATATATTTTATTTTTATTATAAAAAGTAGTATATTAGGTACATAATAATTAAGATTGATAGGTATATATCATATTAAAAAAAATATTATAATTATTTATGATGATGAAGAATATTATTAATATAGCTTATTAAACATTTAGAAAGTAAGTTTAACATATTATTTTTATGTTTGAAGAGAAGTGAGAAAAGTGTTCTCATATCATCATAGTTTTGTTTCTTAAATATGTAAAGAAGGTTATTAGTGTGACATATACTTTGAAAATTATAATGGATTTGATTATAAGATGAGCAATTTAAGAGAAAGTGTTTTTCATCTTCGACCTCTTAGTTTCCCATAAGTGACAGACCCTTTCTTTCCATAGCGTTTTGGGAGTAGACCAATGCCTAATTTCATTGTGAAACTCATGGGAGATAGTCCTTATCTTCCAAATATTCATTTTATTCTTAACACTAATCAAGAGAGATAAATAAGTTTGCATTTCAAGATTGGAGTTGAGCACCTCCTTATTACCTCGTAAGTCATTCCTTTGGGAAAAACTCCCCTCCCATGCCATTGTGTCATGTTGTGTATAGTTGATCTTGTGTGTTAAACGATTAGAGGATTTTCCATTGTTAAATCATCATAAGTTGTGGAGAATGTTGTGTTCAACCTCACGCAATCTCCTCAAGTAAAATAGAATACACGTAAGTATTGCGGAGTAGCAAAAGGGGAAATAAAGAGGCATTTGAATGGAAGCACTAGGGAAGAGGAGAAGAAGAACGGAAACAAGGAGCATAGGAGGTAGGGTGCATTGGTAATAGAATCAAGCGACAAGGAAGTGATTGCGACCTCTACAGTAGGTTAGTTGAGGAAGAGGGTTAGGGTTCCCAAAATACTAACCCTACCCTTCGTTCATTTCATTATTTTCATTTATTTTCCCCTACAACATAGTGTCGAGCCACATTATATTACTATGGGGCTTATTTTGGTCGATTTTATATTCGACTTCCCTCCAAGTGCCTCGCAGAGGCTATTCCAGGTATTATGCCATTCCATTCTTCTCATTTAGTTGATTATTTATGATATTTCATTGTATCATTTCTTCTCCGGTATATTACCAATTATTCTTTTTCATGTTTTACAGAGGTGTTCAACCAATAGTCCAGGGTTTCTCCTACAATTTTTCCAAGTTAATTTTAGAGATGAGTTCCTCAATTTTAGTAATTCCCTCGGTTATAAGCATTGTGTCTCTTTATGATTTAGGTGTTTGTTAATTTCAAAATAGAAATTTGGAGAATGCTTTTGTCTAATTCATTTTATACTTTTTCAGAGGAGGTTAAGTATACATTGTTTCTCAATTATATTTGTACGTAGTATATGCCTGATCATTTAAATTATTACAATACTTTGTTCAGTTACTTGAAGTCCTAACCACTACTTAGTGGTGCAATCCTTTAACATATCTTTGTTTCCCATTTCGAGCTCCCTCGAATTTTATTTAACTTACCTTCTAGTGATACACTTATAGGTTGCGAGGGAGGCCGAGCGGGTGACCCTTCGAGGTAACACTGTGAGGTTTATTTTAGTCGGTTTTTTATTCGGCTTCACTCCAGGTGCCTCGCAGAGGCTATTCCAGGTATTATTCCATTCCATTCTTCTCATTTTCTTAATTATTTAAGAATCTCTGGTATATTACCACTTATTCTTTTTCACGTTTTACAGAGGTGTTGGACCAATAGTTTGGGTTTTCTCCTACAAATTTTCCAAGTTAGTTCTAGATATGAGTTCCTCTTTTTTCGTAATTCCCTCAAGTATAAGCTTCCTGCCTCTTTACTATTTGGGTCTTCGTTAATTTCACAATGGCAATTTCAAGAAGAGTTTTGTCTAATTCATTTTAGATCTTTTCTAGGTACATGAGTAATTGGTTTCCTATGCCTGTGGTGCTTTTCTAAGTCATTTCTCTGTGAAGAAAAAGGTAAAAATTCTTATATGTTGCCAGCACCTCTTGGTATGTTTTGATATTCACTTTATGAGCAGAGCTTCCTATTATTTAGATGGCGTAAGTTCATCTTATAGGTATAGTGGTGGTATTGGTAAACATCACTAAATTTAACAAAGATGAATATAAATATTGAAAGCAACTCATTGCTTATGGTTGTCAATTTTATCATTATTCGGTGATTGTCCAGAGAATTGGATCAACAGAAGATGGGAACATAAAACCGTCATTTTCTTCTATCTGCACATGACCCGTCAATTAAATATGTTGATGGACAATGTTAATTCCAAGCGTGAGATAAGCCTCATAGTCCTTAAATAGATAACGATAATTTCACATCTTGAAAGTTCATGTATTAGCACAATTTCATTATTCAACCTGGTACAGAGGTGTTGCAAATATTGTTTAACTGAATATAAAGTAGAGAAATGTTGTCTATTTGTTCGATGGCAGATTAATAAGTATGGTTAATATCATGCATCAAAATGAATACTATGACATACTACTCCCTTGTTCAAAACAGGCTCTAGGGAAAATCATTTTAGCATTCATGTATGTGTTCGGATGAATTTTATACAACTATAAGAAACTCAGTCATGATCTACGGTAATGGAAATATATATTAAATTTGCAAGAACTATTACTTAGTAATACATTGTCTGCATGCAAATATATACTATATATATTGGAAGAATTTGGACTTGTCCATATGTTGTAGGAACTATAAAGCAGTTTCTAGATCAATTTACAGCTTCCTCCCAACTCTTAATGATATATTATGTAGAGTCTAGATCTTGTATATGATGATAAAGGTTTCCATTTTCTCTTATAGCTTTTAAGTGTTGATAGGAATTCGAGATGTTAGCTCAGTCCTCATGAATCTTACTTAATCGATGCATGGAATATGGAAAAAGGTTGGGCAAAATTCTTAGTTACAAAATCTGGAACCCTTTTAACTATTGACATGTATGAATAACATGGCAAAAGTCCATTGTTAGAATTGACAAAGTGAAATTCTTTAGAAATTACACTTAAATGCATTAGTTTTAGTTTCTCGGGTATTTTTGCATAAGAAATTGTTTACATATTGTTGCATAGATGGTTGATAAGGGATTGGATTGTTCCTTTTTATCTTGGCATGAGTTTCCTCTTCGGTATGGTAGTTTTGATTGCATTGGTTGGTAACTTATAACATGATTTTGGCTTGTATAGTCTATGGTCGTACTGTACCTATTCCTGAGGACAAGTTTATAATTGGGTTGAGGTTTGTGGCTTGAATGAGGTTATGGGCATTATTTGGAGGCCAACCTTTTCATTTGAAGAATTCAATTCAATTATGGTTAGGAAATAACATAATTCTCCATAAACCACCCTATAAAAATTGTATGTAGAAGGTTATTTCTTCTATTTCACCATGGTTGTCGACTGTAGGAATTCGTTTATGGCATTTTCTCTCACTATGGTGGCTTAGAGGTTCTATCCTTGTAGTCTGGTTGTGGTGCTCATTGATCTTCCATTCTTGTATCTCCTTGAAGAGTATATCGAACACATTATTTATTGAATACAAATTTGTGATGTTTAACATTGTCCAGTACTACTAGTTTGATAAATCTCAAAGCATATTGACTCAAATAATGATGTTACAAAATTAGTTTGTGAGTACAAACATAGAGATTTGTAGTGGGCTAACATTCTTATACCATAGGACAAGAGAAGACTATTGAATTGTGAAGGTTGTAATGCAAAATTTTGGGATTCTTCATTTACATGTCTAACCCATTATTAACATTCCCAATTTTAAGATTTAGACCACCACCATTTGGATGTAATTGACATGTGATTTTATTAAGTGTTAACTTGTTTCATTTTAAAGTTTAATTGACGAATTTTCTTCAATCTAATGGTTCAATTCATCCATTCTCACCTCCAACTATCTCAACAAAATGTTCAAGAGGATTTGACTACCTAAGAGGAATCAAATAGAGAAAATAGTGTGACCTCAAATCTGGAAAGTACTAAAGAAGTTGAAATCTTAATTTTCTGAATATTTAAAAAGATATAAAGGTGAGAAACTAAAAGATAAAGTATAGTGTTTTAGAGAATACTTGTACCCACTTCCATAGATGAACTCCAGACATACTATAAGTATACAGTAGATGGACATTAAAGAGAAGTACATTTCATATCTTTGGCGGACTGACTTTGCTCTTGTTAAGATATTGAAGTATGCATTATCATGCCAATTCACGTTTTCATTAATCATCCTTCTACTCATTTTTTTAAGTTCATTTCTACTTGTCAACAATGGTATAAATATTTCATAGTAAGTAGATATTAGTTTATTAGAGACCCACTTGCATTTAGAAACATCAAAATAATTATGTTAAAAATTATACGGAATCATGCTCGTTCAAATTAATTTTTTGGTTGAATTTATCTAAATCCAAACTTTAATATGGAAGAGTTGAATGCCCATTCTAATTTCAGTTCCTTGAAGAAGACTTGGAAATTTATTTTAGTCAAATATGAAATTGTTTTTAACTCAAATATTTGCATGCCTAGAAAAATACATTCAATTAATAATTCAATAATTCTCTAGTACCTGGTTTTAGCATGGAAAGACATTCCGCTTGTGTTTGTTTCTCCATGGTTTGAAAAGTTGCAATTAATTTGACAAATTTGTTTGAAATAAAAAAGTTTTTATTTGACACTGTATATTCTGAGAATTGATTGCTTTCTCTACTTTTATTAGCTAGCATGGAAGAATTGTTGTTTATAACAAGCCACCAGATTCCACTATTATGCGGCAAGCACATGTTCATAGTGTTATTGGTAGCGTTCCGAATTATTTTTGGAAAATTGTTCTTCGATTGTATGATCCCTAAAAGTGGCGCGGTTTCATGCATTTGAAAATTTTTAATTTGCACGGTCTCCAAAATTTATGTCTCCTGAGCTTTATGAAGACGATTATGATGGATTGGTTGGCATCTATTATTTTGGTATGTACCTCCTGGAGATGGTGACCTTTGAGTATCCATACATCGAATGCAATAATCCAGCTCAAATTTGTAGAAAAGCGATGTCTGTAAGTTATTTTTCTGTCATCTCATTGTTAAGTAATTTTTAGTTTTAATTCCCTTCGAAATTGTTTGATTAATGTTTACCGATAAGTTTCGTTGTTGATATGCTATGATTATTTGGATTCCTTCGTCAAGGTATAAAACTTGTTTCCTTGAATAAAATAAAATATCTGCAAACAAGGGCATTCATTGAAAAATGCTTGGTTGTAGCACCCCAGAGATTTCCTGCAAAGGATCTTTTGTTGGATCCTTTCCTTCAATGTGATGGGAATAAAGAGTTTATAGATTGCACCCAGCCCTCAAAATTTGTCATGCCCAAACCAGGAGACAAGAAAAAAGAATTTACTACCTTGGAGGAGGAGGGCAGCAGTGGAAATCATGAGATATCATCAATTTCTAATGATGTCAATGGTGTTTCACACCCTCTCTCTGAATATTGATATACGGATATTGATGGAGAGAACCAGATTCATCGTTGTTCTGAAACAAAGAAAAATGGTTCTAGTTCACCCTCGGCTAGCCTGGAAGTGCGAAGCTCGATGAATGGTAAAGAATTCAATTTAAAAGGGAAGATAAAAGATAAAAAATATATATATCTACATTTCTGCATTACATACCAAGATGGTAATAAATTCCAAGCTGTGATAACATTTATTCATTCATGGGCAAATTTTTCCTAGTTCAAAGTTTAAATTATTTGGGCATTTTAGTAGTATCACGGTTTAGTTTTTCCTAGATGATTCACAAATGAGATGTTTTTGTCTCTTCCTCGAGGCCCTGCAAGGAATATTCATTTCCACTTTTACATAGAAAATGATAACCCTTGGTGTTGCAAATGAAATGATTGAGCAACTTGATCTTTCTGATCAATATGTGACAGAAATAGCTGACTTGATTGATACTTTCATTGTGGAACTAGTACCTAGATGGAAGCTTTCCTGCTGATGAAACGATCGGTGTAAATGAAGATACAATTGAAAATGTTCCCGATGAGAATGGCTTGCAGCAAGTTGACCAGTACCAAATGGAAAAAATGCCAAAATCTATTTCTACTGCTCTCACTGTTGAGGTTGCAAAGATAGATGATGAATCCTCTTTATTTAAACAAATTTCCTCTACAAAATGTTCCTCAGTTGAATGTTTTGCATCAGTCAGATGTGAAGGTAACATAAATAGGAGATTTGAAGAATTCACGTATAACCGGAGTGGTTCAAATTACTCCCATTCAAGTTCTACTACACTTATATGGGAGAAGATCGGTCTTCACAAGATTCATTGAATTCAAAGGTTTCTATTACGGTGCCAGGATGTTCAGATATTGAAAAATGTGCATTTGGCCACCATTAATGTTAGGGCCTAAGTGATGACACTAGAACCGATGCTTACCCAGCATCTCACGAAATTGAAAATTCAGGGGATCTCACAAAATTGAAAATTCAGGGGACATGAAATGGTCATAGTTAATCAAGATATTGTTGATGTTGACCCATGCCGACTTAAATGGAAAATAAAACTTTGGACTGCTAGAAAGATTTTACCCACATTTGGATTCTCTAGGATAAATGTTCCTTGTATGGTGTTGCATTTGGTGGATTTTTAATTTTCATTCCATATTCATTTCATAGGATTTATGTCGTGATTTTTCATTCACTAATACCCACTGAGTAGAGCATAACCACTTATTAGTAGCAATTTTAAGATCTATTTTGTTGATATAACCATTACAATATCTAAGGTTGTTAATAGATAATCCAACACAGCAAATCCCTAATGTGACATGTTTAGGTATCATAACACATACATTGTAGCAAATATTTATTGTTTAATATCACATTTGAAGACTTTATTGAATAACATTAAGATTTCTCTCACTCAAATTGTAGCATATCACATTTGCCTTCATCTATACTGTTTCTCCATATTCTATCGACTTACATCATTTTCTTTGCAACATCTAGTGCAATTTCTAGTAGTATCTTAACTTTATTTTTCTCTCTAACTCTTTACTGCTCCATAATATTTCCTCAAATTTAAAAATAATAATATTTTTAATATTATCCTTATTTGTACCAAAAATATTTATGCAATTTTACATAACGTTTAAATAATACATTATAAATAATGTTTTTCCTAAAAAATTATTCCATTTAAATATTATTAATGTCACATATATATAAATATTATTCCATTTAAATGTTATTCAATCACATATATTAATAAATTTTATAGTATTTATTCTTAAAACCTTACTCTTTAATATATTATAAAATAGCAATAATATTTTATATATTATTTTTAAATTGATATCTTATACAATAGTAATAATATTGGTATATATTGTTTTTAAATTGAAATACTCTTAATTTTAAAGTATTCCAAAGATATTAACACAAATGAAAACAAAGTGTATAAAGTTTAATTGAGCAATATTAGCACAATTATATTCCATAAAACAACCTTTCCGTTTAATGGCATACTTATTGTTCCGTATAATATAGTTCAATGCACCATCACATATAATGGTCATTGAAATTTATAGTTTAAAAGCGAAAAAAAATATTCAAAAAAAATATGTTTCTAGTAATCAAGGGAGGGTTATGGTTATGTTAAGGTTGAGAGAGATTCTAGTTATATTAAGTTTTGGGTGTAGTTTTTTTTGTCGCTTGAGTACATGGTGAGGAATTTTTTTTTATTGTGTGTCTCTTTTAATGTTCGGTTAGTGATTTCTCATTATGGGTTTTTACAATTCAGTTAATTGTCTTTTTCCCTCCTACTTTTGTTCAGAATTGCATAAATATTGTACAATTAGATTTTTAGTTGGTTTGTGGCTTTGTAGTTGGCTAAATTTCTTAGTGAAAGTGGAGTCTATAATGAGTGGAACTAGCTTTGTAGGGATGACCCTGGAATTCTCTCGAGTACTATAGTCTGTATTATGTGGTATTGTGACAACTCTATCTTGTGTGATATGGTCGCTAGTAGTGTCTCGTCTATGTTGTTTTCTTGTTACTTTCTATATTGTTGTCACTTCAACTATTGTTATATTTGCGAACTCCTTCTGGAAGCTATGCCTCCTAGGCAACGCATGCATTACAGGGTGAGGAAAGAATCCTACAGTACCAACGAAGGTATTGTCTCTTTGCTCAGGACTCTACAATAACCTATTTTAATGCAATTCCCCTAGAGACATAGATAAAAATTAGAAAATTAGAAACTCAGGAAAGAGTGGAAAGACAGACCTATTCGGACTTTGAGATTCTGGACAAGATTTCTTATTAGGTATCTAAACTCACTGGCTCTACACTAGGAAATGAAGACTCTGCTTGGATTGACCTGAAGGATAAATAGGTGGAGTGATATAACACATTTTCTTCTTTAGAGTACATGATCAGGTGCTCAAAATTATGATAAAAAATCGAAGTTGTCAGAATGGTGTGGAACCTAAATGAACGTGTATTGCTCATCATCATGAATCTAACACAATCCATTTCATATGAAACAGATACCGTATGCTCCTAGAAACGTGATTTGTTCACTTTGTCAAACAGGTAAAAAATTTGCAAGTGGTTGATAGGGATGCTGACTGGGCATCCATACTGCCTAGGTGGCAAGGGGAATATTATTGGAATATTCTCGAAATATTATGTCGAGTTGACGATGTCTGATAGGTCCATGTGTTTTGGGTTTGGGCCAATAAGGAGGTGACACATGGCTAAGACGGAGGCCACCACGTGTCCTTCTATTTACTGTTTAAAATTTTGTTTGGTGGATAGGGAGGATGCCGGACTTGACCCCGCGACCTACCACACAACATACCAATGCTTTACAACTTCGTCTGCACATTGTTACTTAACATATAATGGTTTCGGGTGCAATTTAAACTTTACTGTTGTAAAGTTTGAGGGGGTCAGACTTAACTGCACCCCATGTGAACATATTACTGTCAAGACGCAACATTTGTTTTGACAGCCAGGGTCACTACCACCGCTAACCGCGAGACCACCATTATTGAACATGCCAAGCTAAACCATTAATGGTTACCATGATTGCTGGAGAGAGGGCCGCAACGTCAAGGGCTAGCCCTTGTGCACACGACCCCCCATATGACCCAGATTTCGGTTCCAAGGCCTAGGAGGCAAAATTAATCGTCCTACAAATCTACCTGAAATCTGGGAAATTTGTTGCTCCGTTAGCAGAAAATGGGGCGAATTTGTAGGATGATGCCAGATTTGGTGCAAATTGTAGAGCTAATAGTGGAGAAACCAGGAGAGGTCATAACTTCTCCAATTTTCAACCAAATTAGATGTGAAAGGTTGCTAGTTAGACATTTTTGGATATTTTGGATTCATTGGAGTAGGTTTCAGAAGCATGTGAGCATTGTAAACACATTGTTTGACACTTTTGAGCACATTAGAGAGGCCCAAGCCATTGGAAGCTCAATCAAGGAAACGTAACCCAAGAGGGGTAAACTCCTTTATCATGTCACTGTTATGATTTGTTTTTGGTGATGTTCTGTACATGTTTTATGATGATGTTCAGTCTCTTATTTATCTAAAAATTGCTCATAAAATTCACATTAAAAAATCATTTTACACTTGCAAAATTCATGAATCCTTAAGAACAATGAAAGCATTTTGTTTCTAATCTGAGGAGGATTTTAGCACAACAATCTAATATTTTAAATCATATCATTTTGGTTTCAGAGAACTAGATTTTCTTTGTGAAAGAAGGATTTAACTCTTTGAACATCTATGTCATTCTTACAAGGTTAAAAATCAAAAGAGGAGAAGGGAATCTAGTTGGAAGTCCTGAAGTTGGGTCAAGGGAAGTGAAAATTTGAAGGATGGATAATTATGTTGAAGTTTAAAAAAACTGGGGAATCTTACTAGTCCCTAATATGAAAACTATAAAATGTTTATTGATATATGTGTAAAATTATTCCAATTTACACTAAGTTTATATATATTCTCTATATAATGTTGTCGATTTAGAAAGTAAAATAATTTTATATTATAAAATTTGGATGAATAATTTTTAGAAAAAATAGAAATTGACGAATCTTGTTTTTGGAAAAATCATGGAAAATTAGCCCACCTGCGAATATTAGCCCCTAAAATTTTCCATGGTCAAGGGGAAGGAGAGCAAGGTTGCCACAATCTCCAACAACGGTTCATCCTCAAGTTGCAATTGAGACTCTAGATAACATGTCTCATGAAGGAGAACCTACAAACATGACAGAAGATGAGAAGGCCTTCATAAAGGCTTTCTGTGATATGACAGAGATGGTGAAGGTCCTCTATGAAGAGAGGAATACCAAGATGCAAGGGGAAAGTTCCAAACCTCCCAAAGGAGAAGGTTCTTCAGGAGGAGGTAATGGAAATGGAGACAAACCTCCACCCTCTCCACCATCTTATTCATCTTCTTCTTCACAAGCATCTTCATCCTCTTCCACTAACACAACCCTTACTCATTCTCATCATCATACTTCAAAAGGAACTGGTAAATCACATTTTTTAAATCTTGATGTTAAATTTGAGTTGCCCATGTATAATGGTGAAGTGAATGCAAAGAAGCTTGATAATTGGATTTGTCAGTTGGAGGTCTATTGCATAATTCAAAACCTTCAAGAGGATGACATAAAGATTCAGTTAGCTTCCTTGAGAATAGAGGGTGCAACACTAGTATGGTGGGAATCAAAGACACAAGAGGATATAAAAAACATGGTAAGGTCTCAATTTCTTGGAATGATTTCATTGCAGCAATCAAAAGACAATTCTACCTTCTAGCTTATATGTAGAAAGCCATCATGAATTGGCACAACTTTAGATAGCTGAAAGTTCAAAATGTGCAAGATTACACCCAAAAATTCAGAAAAAAAAAGGTCTTTAATGTGAGTTGTAGATTTGCAATTACAGGACATGTTGTTGAAGTACATAGGGGGTTTACATAGTTACCTTAGGCATACTATCTTAATGTTTAATCCCAATAATCTAGATGATGTGTGTGTGCAATCTACTCATATTGAGGCAAGAGGGAAAAACACTCCAGAGGAAGGTAGTAAAAATCCATTTAAGAGTAAAGGAAAAGAAAAGAGTTTCAAAGGGAAGGGAAAGAAAAATGCATCTATCAAAAAACAAGGAGATAAAGTAACATGCAAACATTGTTCCAGAGAAGGTCATGATGAAACTCATTGTTGGAAACTTCATCCCGAAATGAAACCAAAAAGATACAAAAACAAGGGAAAACAAAAGACCACTACAACCACTCAACAAGATTTGGGATCCGATTCGGTCGATGAAACGAAAATCACAATGATGGGCATAAAAGGAAAAAAATCCATTGCTAGCACTAGTTCTTCAAACTCACAAAATGAAACTCCAAATGAAAAGAGGAGAATAAATTTTTTTCACATAAGGGTGATCTCAAAACATAACAAGATTGATACACTATTTTATAGTGGCTCTCAAGCCAACCTTTTCTCTCAAAACATTGTTAAACGTTTAAACTTGGAAAATATTCCACATCATAAACCATATCCACTTGTATGGGTGTGTGACAATGCACAAATACAGGGTACTAGAAAGTGTAAATTGAAATTCTCCATTACTGCAAATTTTATAGATGAAGTGGAGCTTGATGTTGTGCAATTTGATATATGTGGCATAGTTTTGGGCAGCCCGTACCTTTATGATAGAAAATCTATCTTCATAGACATGAAAAAAGATATCATTTATTCAAATATGTAGTAGCATATATTGTGAGAGCTCATAGCAAGAAACTAAATCTTTCACTTGTTAATGTTGGGCAAATGAAAAGATGAAAAAATTGACCTTTTCCACTGACTGGTGGCTTCCTATTATGCTCTTGTAGGGTGTGTGCATAATTTTTTAGGACTGTGTGTATTCATGTAGCAGTCACAAAGACCTTTCAAATATCATATTATCCTTCATATAAAGTCTCCAATAACACTGATAATTCATGATAAATCTAAGGACAAGGATTAGAAGCCTCTAATGTGGTGGAACTGATGGAAGGGTGAAAATGAGTATTTTTTATGGACAAAGATGATTATTTGAGTGGTGTAGTGGATAAATGGGGTGTAATATGGGTAATGATGGTGTGGTAGATTTATTTCATCATTCCCCTAAGGAAATCATAGGATCCAACCCCTCTCTCTATGTTGATCACAATCTTGTAGAAATTCTGGTCACTCGTGTAGTAATGTGGAACACTCTTGTAGCAAAAAAAATTTATCCATATCTCTCAAATGGTAGTTTGTATTGACCTAAATGTTTTTTAGAATGTTTTCATCATCCTTATGCACCTCCCCATAAAAAATATTGGCCAGTGGATGCATGAATCTCGAGAAAAATAAAAAATGGTTGTAGGTGATGGAGGTCAATTTCTCGAAAAGTGTGCACTAGAATTTGCTGAAATTTCTTGAGAATGTTACCATAATCCATATGCAGCTCCCCATGAAACATATTTTCCAATGAATGTACGATTTTCGAGATATGGTAAAAACAATTTTCTGCCATGTGTATTTTGGTATATGTAGTAAAATTAAACCTTTCTATAGCATTTTTGGACAATGAGAGAAATGAATGGGAAAAGCTTGGAAATGATGTGTGAATGTTGGAAATGGAAGAGGGTGATGGATTGATATGGCCTTGGTCATGTTGGAGCATATGGGCAAAGGATGAGAAAGCCCAATTTTGAATTTCTTTGATTAGGTTTTTAATCAACTTTTTCCTTTTGGTGCTAACTTGTTCTTGTTGCTTGCAAAGGTTGAATAACACCTGCATTCATCAGATAGAGATACATGGAGCAAAAAAAAATTCCTTTTTCCTTTTTTCTTTTTCCTTTGTTTCTTTTTTCTTAGGCCTACTAGCTGCCTCAATGAGGTTTTCAACTAGTAGGTCTGCCTAGACGCCTCAAAGGAGGTTTTCACCTAAAGTCTTTTCATTTTCTTTTCTTTTTTTCTCTTTTTTCCAACCCTTTGACCGCCTCATGGAGGTTTCAATGAATGATCCAATACCAAGAGCCTCAAATGAGGTTTTCACCTGAGATTTTATTATTTTCCTCTTATTTTTTCTTTTCCCATTTTTTTTTGTATATCCTACTCTACTTGGAAGAACAAAATCTCTTTTTCAAGTATAAGAATACTTCCAATGAAGCCATGTGAACATCAAGATGGAAGATAAAATCATATGGAGGATCAAAAGACATGCTTTGACATGTACCTGAATATGAAAGACCAAATTCTTTGACTAAGATGAGATCAAGCACTGTTAAAGAATAGAGTGATGCTCCATCTTGTTGATTTTATGGAACCAAACCTCAATATAGTTTTGATTCACTTGGTTCACTTGCTCATCTGGAACATTCTTTATGTCTTCTCTTTTTGTGCCATTCAAATCTTCTATTATCTGTTGATTATTCTCTTAAACACATAGAGGATCTGATGGTAAACATGATGGAACTTTATCAATCTCATGTGAACCTTGTATTTTTGAATGTTGTACTTCAATGAAATTAAGATAATCCATTTTCTGCAATACTCTTCTTGATCTAAGATGAACACCATTTATATCAAGAGTTTTTTGGAAGTACTGTACCTCAGTATTGTAAGTAGGTTGAGCTACTTCCTTTTGTGGGTTTGGAAATGGTGGTACAAATAGTTGAGTGGGAGTGGATCTTTGAGATGGATGTGGTTGGCATTGTGGTTGTGGTGGAGGTGGATGGTAGGGATAGAATGGAGTTGGGTATGGAGGATATTGAGGAAAATATTGAGGATGTTGTGGATTTATCTTATAAGTTTCTTTCCCACCTTGTTGCCAAGATTGGTTTTGGGGTTGAGATGGCCAATGTTGTCAAGGAAAGGGTGTGTTCCAGTTACTTTGAGATGGATGTGCATAACCTTGAAATTGTGAATTAGGTTCTTTCATCATATGAGGTTGACAAAGTTGCAATGGTATTCTTTAAGATACATAACATAGATGCTTTGGTGATTGAATTACTCCATTGTCCTCTTGGTAAACTTCCTTCAACCTCAGTAATCATGGGCAATATTTAATAGTATTCCTGCCTCTCACGTGAGTGACCCGAGTTTGATCTCTAGCAAAGACACCAAAAAGTGATGAGCCCTAGTATTAAAACAAGAATGTTACAACACCCAAGGCTACCAACTTAAATTATCAACCCAGGGTTCGTACAAACTTAAGAGGTGTCGACAATATATGTGCAGTATGCAATGTGTCCTTTCATTGATTTGATGCAATGAAATGAATGTCATGAAATCCAAGCTTAAACTAATTGCGGAAATGGAAATGTTACACTATTTGTAGAAATGAAACTTAATTACTTTTGCCGAGAGGAAATCCTAGTTACTTTTGCAAAAAGGAAAGACTATTCTACTTTGCATGAATAAATGTTAATCTTACTTGTAGAAATGTAAACACTAACTTATTTGCAGAGTGTAAATGGTACATACAAAAAAAAGGCCTAGTCTATGCAAAAGAAATAAAAATGTTGGAAATGTAAACCATAGATTAAGATGTATGAAAAGAAATTAAATCATTCTTCAATCACTGTATTGAAAAGAGATTTTGCCAAAAAAGTTCATAAGGTGCTTCATAAAGTAATCATAATTATGCTCTTCAAGTCATGAATCTGTCCACTAACCATAACTGCAGAGGTGAATTACAATGGAGAAGATGTAGGAATTTGCAGGGTAAGTTCCTTAGGTAGAACACCAAAGGACACCGCTCACAAACAAATCACAGATCAGTACACCAATATTCTTGACATGGTTAAAACCCGCAAAGAAGCAAATAGTCCACGGCCCGAGCCAATGCGACCACTTCAGACAATTTATTAATGTAAAAGAAAAAAAATTTACATAAGCTTCTCTCATGAACAGTCACCTTACAAATGACCCTCCATGCTCTTTAAGTAGAGATCATGGACCAATCAAGTGTTAAGCCATGGATCAAGTGTCAGTAATACCGAGGAGAGAATGAACCGTTAGATCACTTCATGTCTAGAACATATCATGACCGTCAGATTGTAAGTTACAGAAGTACATAGTAAATAAACACACTTTACCTAACTCTACACTAGACCAAGTTATACTTAACTATTTCCTATCTGTCAGAATATCCTAACATCCCCCCTTAAGAACAACTTGGGATAGGATTGAAGGATGTACAAATATGACATAATAGGATAAGGAAGGAGGCATTAGAGCCTATCCCCCCTTAGTGACAACTTCCTGAACTACAACCATAAATCGAAGTTTAGTAAACTTCGCCTCTGTGAGAGCCTTTGTAAAGATGTATGCAACTTGATCATCGGTTGAACAATATTGCACTTCAAGAACATGGTCATGAATGAAATTTCTAATGAAGTGCATGTGTAGTTCAATGTGTTTGTTGCATTGATGTTGGACTGGATCTTTGCATAGTTGAATGGCACTTTGATTATCACACTAAAGTATAGTCAAATGTTGTTGTTGAAAGCCAAACAATAACAGGATCTAACGAAGCCACAAGGCTTCCTTACTATCTTCCACGACATCGTGATACTCTGCTTCTGCTGAAGAAATAGAAATGACACTTTGTTTCTTGCAAGCCCATGTAATAGGTCCAGAACCAAGAGTGAATACATAACCTGCAGTAGACTTCTGATCATCAGGGTCACCAACCCAATCGGAATCAGTGAAACCAACCAATAGAGAAGATGCTTTTGCACTGTAATGAATCCAAAACTGAACTGTACCTCAAACATAACGAAGTATTATTTTAGTTGCTTTCCAATTACTTTCATGTGGGCTTCTCATAAACTGAGCAATAAGGCCAACAACAAAGGAAAGGCCAAGACGAGTATGGGCCAAATACAAAAGTTTTCCTACAAGTTGACGATATAAGGTAGCATCAAATTCAGGGGAAGTACAAGTGATTGAAAGTTTGGCTCCAAACTGAAAAGGAGAAGGGGTTGGCTTACAGTCTTCCATGTGAAAGTGGTGTAGAAGATCACAGGTATACTTGGATTGGGAAAGGGAAATGTGTTCCTTGGATTGCAAGACTTGAAGACCAAGAAAATAATGCAAGTGCCCTAAGTCTATCACTTCAAACTAATTTTTATGGCTGGACCTCACATGGTGTATTTGGTTGGGATCACTACCAGTAAGGATAATATCATCAACATAAAGAACAAGAATGATAATAGACTTACCCACTTTCTTCATGTAGACAGTATTCTCATAATGACACTTAGAAAAACCAGTATCTAAAAGAAAGCTATCCATTTTGGCATACCAAGCCTGAGGGGCTTGCTTGAGACCATAAAGGGATTTCTTAAGCCAACATACAAGGCTGGAGTCTATTTTTATAAATCCAGGAGATTGTTCCATATAGTTTTTTTCATGCAAATCCCCATGCAAGAAGGCAGATTTAACATCCATCTGATGGACTTCCCATTTGAAAGAGGCAACAAGGGAAAGATCAAGGCAGATAGAGTTCATTTTGGAAATAGGGGAGAAGGTTTCAGTATAGTCAACGCCTTCAACTTGTGAAAAACCCTTAGAAACATGATGAGCTTTATGTTTATCAACTTTTCCATCTAGTCAAAACTTGGTTCTATAAACCCATTTGCATCTAACAAGTTTTCTTCCCTTTGGAAGAGGAACAAGATCCCATGTATCATTTTCCAATAATGAACAATATTCTTCATTCATAGCTACATCCCAATCCGGATGGCCAAGATCTTCTGCAAAGGTGTCAGGATCATAATTCGTTGAAGCTTGAGCCAATAAAGAAGAGGCTCTATTAAACTGAGAACGTGTGTGATGTTGATTTGTAGGATCACCTGCAAGAGAACCTATGGCATCCCGAGTAGCGCAGACCCATTTTGGAAGCTGAGGAGCTGAAGGAGGATCCCGAGAAAGTGGGGGAGGATTGTCATCCTCGTTGTCATCATCTGAAGAAGAAATATTTTCAGAAGTAGAATGGATAGAGAGAGGTGGCACATCCGCCGAACTAGGCTCATAGGCCGATATATTTTCAGCAAACTTTACATCTCTTCTAATGATAGCATTTTTTTTATTTAGGTGGAAGAAGTCTATATCCTTTGACATCTTCAGAATATCCAGCAAAAATACATTTTTCACTCTTAGGTTCTAAGGCTTTATGTTTCTCATCTAGAATATGGGCCCATGCTTCATTTCTAAAAACATGAAAGTGACTTACATCTGGTTTAATTGAGCTCCATGCTTCTTCTTGAGTGATATTCTTTAAAACCTTTGTAGGAGTGTGATTTACTATGTAATTTGCACAATTAATTGCTTCTACCCAAAAATTAAGACTGAGTCCTTTAGATTGAAGCATACAATTAGCCATTTCCTTTAAGGTGTGATTCTTCCTTTCAGCTACACCATTTTGTTGTGGAGTATATGGAACAGTAAGTTGCATTTGAATTCCATGCTTAGTGCAAAATTTGATGAATTTGTTGTTAACATATTATCCACCATTATCAAAACTTCGCTTAAGAATTTGATGTCCAGATTGTTTCTCAACAAAGGCCTTAAAGGCCAAGAACATGTTAAATACTTCACTCTTGAGTTTGAAGAAGTATACCCAAGTGCATCTTGAGAAATCATCAATGAAAGTTAAGAAATAATTGTAGCCAAAGCATGAAACAACTGCAAGTGGACAACACAAATCACTATGCACAAGTTGTAAAGGGGTTGAGGCATGCTAAGTGGCATGTTTTTCAAAACTATCCCAATGATGTTTTCCGAGTACACATTCGGAACAGACACTAGCTCTGTAAGATACCATAGGAAGACCCGTCACCATATTTTCTTTACATAGATTTTGAAGGGAGCGATAGTTTAAGTGACCAAAATGCTTATGCTAAAGTTTGATCACTTCATCATTATGAACAACAAATATCGAGGGAAGAGTTGATGACCCAAAGTTGTTAAACGTATACAACCTTGTAGAATCATCAGCAATTCCAGTAGCTAAAATCTATCTAGGATCTCTTAGGTCCTTAATTACAACATCGTGAAGTGAAAATTCAACGGTTTTACCTTCACCTGAATGAGTTATCTGATATACAGATAGAAGGTTGCAGGACAAGGTTGGAAAACATAATACATCATTAAATGGGCCATTGTCTAGATGAATATTTCCAGTCCCTACAACACTAAGAGATATATCATCACCAACATATATATTTTTGGTGTTACAATCATTGAAAGAAGAAAACATGGCCTTTTTTTTGGCCATGTGATAAGAAGCTCGACAATCAATGAGCCACTCATGAGAATGAGAAGAAGAAGATACATTTAGTGCATAACCAGATCGAGATGTTTGACAACCACATCCAGAAAGTGTTATTCCTGAAGATAAAGTTGAAGTTGAAGAGTGCTCCAAATGAATGTTATGCTGCTTCATTGTTGCTTCCAAGGCTTCCATCTTCTTAAAGCATTTGGATTCTAAGTGGTTATCTCGATTACAAAAGTTTCAATGTCTATCAGTCTTCTTCCCTTTGTTTTTATTTTACTTATCATTTTGTTGAATTGATTTTTCATTTTGTTGAGACTGAAAGTGCTTAGGCCCCTTGTTTGGTTTAGGCCATTCTTTTTGGAATACTACTTCTTAGGATTTTTTGAATTTGGTTACTATTGGGTTGCTAAGGATTTCTTAGAAGAGTTTCCAGTATTAAGAAGACCAAGATGTAAGATTTTTTCTTGTTCTCTTATTAAAGAATCACAAAAGGCATCGAAAGAGGGGGACTTGTGGGCTTTCCCTTGAGAAATAAAGGATTCTATAGTAGAATGGAAGGTGGAAACAAACACAGAGTAGGCTGGTCCTAGCTTAGTAAGAATGGAATAGATAAGGCTACCATCTTCTTTCTTAACCTTAACACCTTCCAAGAAAAGTCTAAGGGTCATGAACTTGGAAAAAAAATCTTCAATAGAAGAAAAATTATTGGGGTCCAATGTAAGCAACTCATTTTCGAGTTGATGAGCTCTAATTTCATTTTTAATTCCAAAAACTTTATTGAGTTGTTTCATTGCTTCATCAGGGTATCAAGTTCTGCGATATGGAATCTAAGGTATGGAGAAATAGACATCCCTATCAACCTGCGTGCTTGATATTTCTTATTTTACCATTTGACTGCCTTATCTTCATCTTTAGGTTTATATTCTTGGCCTAAGGCTATTCTCTAAAGACTTTTACTTCTAAGTAAATCCTCCATGAAGGACACCCATTGGAAGTACTTGGTGTTGTCAAGAATAACTTGGCACGGAATTTCCATTTTAACAGAAACTAAAGCTGTAAATGTTGAAACCAAGTGTTTCAAAGGAATGATCTCGAAAAATTAGGCCGACTAAAAAGAAATGGCTTCTGGATGAAAACGTTATGTCTTTTTGAAGAAAAGTTGTTTAAAATGCCGACGAAGTACATGAATGTGCAGAAATGAATGATAATGCTATATTTTGAAAAAAAACACCTTCTTTCCAAACTTAATCTAATTAGCTCACTTAAAAAAAAAAAAAAATTATGTGACCCACTTTTATGAATAAGTGAAAGTCACTTTTACAATGGTACTTTATGAGCTACCCACTAAATTGTAACTTAAATAAAAGATAAAGAGACTTTAGAATTGTAAGTGGCTCACTTTTTAAAATGGGTGAGAACACTTTTACATAAAGTAACTTTAAAACATAAGTTACATGTGTTTTTTGGAAAAATAACTCAACAAAAGGAAAGAATTGAACCCCAGGACATTTATTCTCATAAAGTAACTTTGGACCAAGTGAACTAGATTAAAAGGTTAGTAATTTTTGGAAAAGAGGAAAGAGGGTTTGTTTCTTTTCTTTTTTTTAGTCACTGAAACTTTGGAGTGCGTGCATACTTGAGAAAGCCATTTTTGCCTACAAAACAAAAAACCACACAACCCAAAACAAACATGCAAAAAAACCAAATCTTATGGCATGAAGTTAGCTTTCGCCGGAAACTAAATATTTTCCTCAATGTTTCTGATTTTCCGAGGTCACACTAAGGCATGGCAGAAAAGAGCATACGCATGAGAAAAATCCTTCCTTTCTGTTTCTGATTTGTCCAAATCGCACAGAGTCGCGGGGCAAAGAGCATACACAGAAATGAAAGGTATATATCTGGTAACAAAAAAAAGCGATAAATAAACCGAAATAAACAGAGAGATAAAAAACTGCAAATAAAGACTGTATACCTCCAGATCTTAAAAACGACATAGCTAGGGCTACCGGAAACCTTTTCTTGTGAAATGAAAGAGGTTCCTCACCAGAATAGATGCTCCTAACACAATAGAGTAGTCCTATTGGCCCGAAAGTGGTAAGAAACAATATATCTAGGAAACGACAGTCAGACGCAATTGTACCAACTTTGTATTTGGATCACCAATGGATGCGACCCTCAAATAGCTCTGATACCATGTAGGAATTTATAGGGTAAGTTCCTTAGATAGAACACCAAAGGGCACATCTCACAAACAAATCACAGATCGGTACACCAGTATTCTTGACGTGGTTAAAACCCTCAAAGAGAGAAACAGTCTGCGGCCTGAGCCAATGCGACCACTTTAGGCAATTTATTAATGTAAAAGAAATAAAATGTGCATAAGGTTCTCTCATGAACGGTCGCCTTACAAATGACCCTCCATGCTCTTTAAATAGAGATCATGGACCAATTAGGTGTTAAGCCACGCATCAAATGTCAGTAATACCAAGGAGAGAATGAACCGTCAGATCACTTCATGTCTAGAACATATCGTGACCGTCAGATTGTAAGTTATAGAAGTACATAGTAAAGAAACACACTTTACCTAACTCTACACTAGACCAAGTTATACTTAACTATTTCCTATGTGTCATAATATCCTAACATAAGAGGCAAGGCTTAAGAGGTTTTTGGTCTTACTCAATCATGGTTTCAGAGCCTAGGGGTCATTATTCAAGCCTTAGAAGCATAAACCAAGCTTTTGGAGAAAATTTGATCAAGTTTACACGTGCTACCAGAGTTGCTACAGGAGTGGAAGGATTGCTACAGGAGTGAGATAACTTGTCAAATTCCCAAGTAAATCAATTGAAAATGTGCTGGGATTTTTTAATATTAAGTAGGATGTCCTAAGACTCCATTCCAAGTGGAATCGCTCCAAAATACTCCTGTTAACACATGCTAAAAAATAATAGAAAATTACTACTCTAAAGACTAGAAATTCAAGAACTAGTGAGTTAGTTTACCTACCAAATTCTTGACCTAGTCAAGTACGAATGATATGGGGTAAATTGTTTTATTAACTTGGACATTTTTATGATGCAGTACAAGTGGAATCAACTCAAATGAAGCTCATTAACACGTTCTAAAGAATAGCAGAAAATTACTATTATTTTGCTACAAGGGACTTCCAAAAATTCTAGATTTGTGAATTAGTAGAACAATTCAAGTAGATCAATGATGAATATGAATTTTCAATGTTATTCTAAGGATGCATCATTCTTGTGACTCTATAAATAACCTGAAAAACAACTTACTTCCATCATTTAACCAATATGACCTACAACAAAATAAACATAAATAGTAAATGCAAAAATAAGAGATGCAAGTGAAAAAAGCATTCGAAGGAAATAAACAATTTCTGCAAGAGGCCTCTGAGGCCCCTGGGATGGTCAAGCCCAAGGAAAATTAGAGTCCTATAAAGGAAACCAAGCTTTAGAAGCTAAAAATGAAATCAAAATTCGTTATTTGAATCAATCCAAGTACATTTCTGATAGAAATGAAACTGGAGCTGCTAAATAACAAGCTTTCTCTACAAGAAGAATAAGAAATGCATACCTCTAGAGGAAAATTTGAGTTGGTTCTTATACAAATATATGAGGAAGCATTCTCCATGAAAGGAGGTAGCTTTGCCCTCCAAAATCCCTCAAAAAGTGGATCTACTTCCCAACACTAGGAATCTTTATTACAGGAAACACATTCCTAGATTTTCTCAACCAGTGGAGCTCCAGAATTTGTTAATAATTTCATGATATTTGGTTCATTTATTATCCAATCTTGTTCTATCCTGTAGTAGGGAGAAATTCCCTATGTTATCTAATTCAAAATATACTCCATATTCTCTCATTTTTCTGCAAAAATAAATAATATTAGGCTCATAATATACAATTATCTCTAAACCTTCCTAAGAACACATTAAAGATAAAAAAACAATATTAAGTGTAGAAGGAGATATTTAATATAGCCTTTATGTGCTTAAGAAAGGTTAGATGGGCCTTAATTTGTGTCTAATTTGGATGCCCATCACATACCAACCCTAACCACTATCTAGCTGACCTCTCTCTAGATAAGACAATTTCTCTACTATCATTCAAGCTCTAAGGCTAATATCGACCTCTTCTAGTGTTGAACCATGTCAGAAATCCAACTCAATTCTTGAGTACTTGCGATCCTCCACAATAGGCTAAATAGAGGCTAGATGAGTGTCTTTCCAGTGCTCGGTCTCTTCTCTCATACCTAGAATAGAACAACATAGAGAATTTGGCACCCTTACCTTCTTGTCTTAGCCTAGACAAAGCCCTAACTAGGGAAAACAATTACAACACAATTTTCTCTTAGCTCCTTAACCAGACTCGGACATGTTTCTAGCTTAAGAAACCATAAAATTTCTCCTTCACAACTATGGCTTCTCTTAGAGGTAATTTTTCTTGCTTCTCAACTTGGTTTTCTTCTTCATATGAGATGCAAGGTGTGATTGGCCTCCACTTAGGTCACTTATATTTATACTTTTCTGTTGTTTCCTTTAGGTGCCCATTTACTCCTTCAAAGAAAACCTTGCATAACAATAAGAATAAAAAATAATATATTTTGGGTCTTTATCCCACCAACATGTGTCCAAATGTGTCCGAAGGCCACCTCTTGGGTATGTTTCCCACAAAACCACTTTTTTGTGGATCAACTCCACACAAAGCAGGCACCCCAAGGGTTCTGGGAATACCTCTGAAGCTACACTTTTAATAAGCTTACTTATCTATTAGTGACAAATTGTCAAAATTGACAGGGCCAAAATCTTTTACATTCAAGGGTTTAACCACTTTGACCTTCATTTTAAACAGTAGAGTATACAAAGTATAAATTCCAGCAAAAAATTGGTTGAGTTTACTTAGAGTAGCTAAAATTTATGTATTAGTTGCAAGATGAAATTTAGAAGTTACAGTGTGGAGAGAATGGCTACAATATTGTACAATATACTTCAATATTATGTGAAAAAGACCAAAATGCCCTTCCCCCCCTTTTTGCTCTCTTGTAACCGTTGAAGACACCTTTCACCACTTTACTAGCCAACTCATTTATTATCTGGCATGCTAGTATTATGAGATCACTTGGGTCCTGCAATCATATCAAGAAGGTAGAATTAGGGGGGTTGTGGTATACCTCATCTTTTGCCACGTAACAAAAGTGGTAATTCAATAGAAAATAAAAATCAAGCAACCCCCCCTCCATTAAAGTTTGGGAGGTTGAGGGGGCCCTGGGATTGTTTTTTCACACTTGATTCAAATCAAGTGGCTAGACACTTCTTGGAAGGTGTGCGACATTTATTGCGTTGACACTTTATTGCAAAACATGAAATTTTAAACTTTAGGAAACATATAATAAAATTCAAGATGCAAACATTTTTTTAACTATTTACAAATTTTTCATTTTGTAAAAACCATGGTCAACCACAGTCAACCATGGTCAAATGCACCAACCATAGTCAACATGGCCAATCATATTCATCTTTAGATAAATGTTAATAACCATGATCAAGCATGTTCACCCATAATTATCCATAATTAATCACAATGAACCATGTTCAAACAAACTTAATCACAATCAAAAACCAATTCAACCATGGTCAATCCCAATTACTCACCCCACATTAATTATCAGCTATCCCTACATTAATTATCAACTAACAAAACCACAAACTTGGATAATATCCATTAACTTTTTCAAAGTGAATAATAATTTAAATCTACGTATATCCACTACTTTTATATCCATTAACTTTTTCAAAGTGAATAATAATTTAAATCTACCTATATCAACTACTTTTATTATAATTGTGCTGCTTACTTAATTTACAAATTTTATATTAAATAAAATTGGTTAATTTTTAACATTATTAAAATAAATTAAAAAAAACTCTTTTTATTTAATCTGCTTAATCTAGAAGACTTTTTATAATTAAAAATATACGATTAAAGAATTGGATAAATGTATGAACTTTCGATTCAAAATAAAAAGTTTATTTATCTTTAAAAATGCCTTTCTTGCAGACGACACTCCTGAAAAGTAAAGCACTGATTTTGTATTAGTTTTAAATGCTTTTGTGTACAACGATAAAATTATCTTAGTTTAGGATTTTCTTTTTAATTATCTAGAACAGAGTTACCAAATTCGCTTGAGTAAGGGTAAAATCTTCAAAATTTAGTCGATTCGATTCGAATAGCAAATGTTTTCATAAAATTCGATTCGGTTCTTTCACGGATTTGTTCATTCCAACATGAGTCAATATTTTATAAAGTACAGTTGGTTTTTTTTTTTAATGGAGTTAAGGCTACGCAACATGGTCAATGGTGCTCGCTTGGACTTTCTGATTGGAAATGAAACCAATATATATGCTTGGGCTTGGCTAGTTTTTATTCCCAAACCAGGCTAGGTTTTCAAGTAGGATTCGCTGGTATAAAACGATAAAGATTAGTACTAGTTTGAATATATATGGATAATTATGTGTATACCAAAAAAAATTGTGAAATTTGGAAAAAAATATTTTTCAATTTCATTTTTGGACCACTAAAAAGTTAAGAAGTAGAAAAAAGAAAAGGAGTTGTCTATAATGTCATTTTTTGGAGATTCCGGTGACGGAATCCGGCGGATGAAATTGAGGTTAAATCTTGATTTGTTGCAGTTAAAATGGTTTTTAAATTGCATATTTGGATTCAGCACCCTGAAAAACCCCTGGGACGCTTTGATTGTGCAGAAACTAGCTATCAAAATTGCAATTCCAATAAATTGCTGCCGGATTATGACCGGAAAAACCCACTTGAAATGCTTTCAAAAAGTCGCATTATAGACAACTTCAAAAGGAAATATGTTTCTATTTTGATATAATCAAGATAAATGAGTTTAGAATATGTGTTTATATATTAAAGAAAATTTTGAATAAATAAGTTTTGAAATTAAGTAATCATGTTAGATTTAAGTTTTGAAAAAAAAAAGGTTTTTGGAGGAAAGAGGAAGTGTGGATTTTCTTTACTAAATTATATCTCTAAAGTGGTTATATTATTTAGAGTTATTCAAAATTATTTCAAATCTAAGTTTTGAAAAGAAAAGAGTTTTTGGAGGAAAGAGGAAGTGTGGCTTTTTTTTACAATTATATCTCTAAAGTAGTTATATTATTTAGAGTTATTCAAAATTATTTCAAATCTAAGTTTTGAAAAGAAGAGAGTTTTTTGGAGGAAAGGGGACGTGTGGCTTTTCTTTATTGAATTATATCTCTAAAGTAGTTATATTATTTAGAGTTATTGAAAATTATTTTGAATCTAAGTTTTGAAAAGAAGAGAGTTTTTGGAGGAAAGAGGAAGTGTGGCTCTTCTTTAGTGAATTATATCTCTAAAGTAGTTATATTATTTAGAGTTATTCAAATTATTTCAAATTTAGCATGAATTAGAAAAAAAAATAGCATAGCCCATCATTGTTAGAGAAAATAAAGTATATATATTTAACTTTTTACGACATAATATCAATATTTTTTAGAATTGAAAATTTTTCATCCAAATTTTCATCGTATAGCACTAAAATCCAGTGAAAAAATTGTGGTGAAATCTTGATTTGTGTTGCTTACATTGGTGTTTTGACTACATATATAGATTCAACACCTTGAAAAAATCGTGGAGTACTCTGATTGTGCAAAATTCACGAATCAAACTTATGATTTCAATAAATCTCTGTAAAACTCTAAATAAATTAGATCGTAAAATAAACCAGAAAACATTTTAAAAATTAACACTTAAAATAACTCATAATATATATTCCTGATTAAAACCCAAATTACTTCTAACTATCTATTTACCATATCATATGATCATAAAGTCAGGGGACTTGAGGACGACCATCTTGCTTTTAAAAAATAAGAAGTCTCTCTTCCATCTAAACATAAACTGACCAAATTCTAAAAGTGCATCCAAAAGGCATAAACAAAGTGTTATAAGCAAAAATGCTATAGTAGATTAGGTTGGCCAAAATTTTACATAACCATTTTCTCCTTATCTTTCTACAAACTCCATATCTCAGTTTCCCTTTTCCATTCAGCAAATTCAAGTGGTCGTTCTCTTTGTTTCCTAATTGAGTTAAAGTGTTATAAAAAAATTAATAATTTCATATTAGCATAGTTTTTGTCTTTACCGTTAATTAATTGGTTAATGTCATATTAGCATAGTTTTTGTCTTTACCGTTAATTAATTGGTTAATGTCATATTTTTTTTTGAGCTGAATCAGTGTTTTGTCAACATTTTTATCTTGACACACTCTTTTCGTACAAGCTTTTTCTACACACTTCTTTTACACAACCATCTCATACAAACTTCCTCTCCACAAATTCCTCCACAGACTCTTCTTTTGCACAACCACCTTCGTACAAGCTTCTTCTACAGAACTTACAGAACTTATAGTTTAAGGTTTAGAATTAATCTTATTTATGTCAAAGAAAATGCTACTTTACATGGACCGATCAAATAAGTTGTACTTCTGTTTGTATTTTACATTTTCAGTGAATAATGAATACTTTTGAGTTTACGGTTTTTTAAAAAATCTGTTAGTTTCTTCATAGGTTTATATGCAGATGAAGTGCAAGTAGGCAGTAGGGATCGACTCAAAGCATATTTTGTGCGTTGAAAGCAAGCAAAATAGCTGTCATATTTCCAGGGTTCAATTTACTGGAAGAGTGTGCTTCGTGATGAAGCTTTTTAAACTCTGTGGCATGCCTCTCTCTTTGGGTATGTTTATTTTCTTTCGAAATTTGCATTTTTGATTGGGATATGAAAAAATCGATAGGATTAAGAGGACGACTCCTCCATTCTTGTTGTACAGTTGATTTCAGTTAAATTGTTCATTGTTCCCGGTATGATTCAAACTGGTTCTCCTAGGCACAGAGCCCATATGCAACATTGCACCCTCCAAGATGGACTTCGCACCCATGACATATGGTATCTGTTCACCACAAGATTGCAGGCACCGAATATTGAACTAAAAGGATTTTTTTCGCGCTTGGAAGGGTAGCATTTATTAAAAATCACACCCTCGTCAATAGAGTAGTCTTGTATTAAAACATGTCTAACAATTAGCTTTTATGGCTAATGAGTGGAACGATTATTTTTTTTTGTTCAATGAACTTTGGTTGATTATCTAATTTTAATCATGATTGTTTGTAAAGTAAGGATTAATAGTCGCATGTTTCATTATATTCTGAATATTATATTAAAATTTATGTTAAAACATATACTATATATATATTAAAGCTTATTTTCATGTAAAAATTTTGAAATATAAAAGTTATAATTTGAATGTGAGTTGGCTAATTATTTCATCCATATTCACGTTAAGTCAATGATATATTGAGAATTATAGTTGAGGGGGTTTTGTTAAAAAATTAGACACCTTATTATTAGCATTAGACAGTTTAAAGAAAATTGTTTAAAAAAACAGAATTGTTTTTAGTGAGGTTTTTTGGATTTTTTGAAACTGAATTGTTTTTAGTTTGGTTTTTTGGATTTGAGATAAAATATTGATTTGTGTTATTTATATTAGTTTTTTAATTGTATATATAGATTCAACACCATGAAATTGTGTAGAAGTTACCCATTAAATTTGTGATTTCAATAAATTTTTGTCAAATTTTAAAGAAATTAAATTTGAAAAACCCAAAAAAAAATTCCAAAAAATCTAACTAAAAACAACTAGAAAAAAAACTAAAAAAAATCAACATATTATGCTGTGTGGATCTTTCTGGAAAACACCAACGAAAATGACATATTAAGCAAAACTTTGCACAACCATATGAAACTTTGCTTCCGCTTTCGGCATTCGTGCCGATAACAACATCCTTTCCAAATTTTCTTCAAACCATTATTAAATAAATAAACTGTGGTTTAACGTTTTTTTTTTATTCGTCTCATTTTTAAATAAATAAACCAGGGTTTATTTTGGAGTTTTCTATTTAGGATGAGGAATTATCTGGACTGCTAAAAATGGCTGGAATTCATGTAAAAATATTTCAAAAAATCTTGTAGACGCAGTGTTTGAATCTTGTTTTTGTTAGTGGAAATAGATTAAGCACCATCAAAAATGTCTAAAACACCTAAAATTTTGAATTTTAATAACTAAAACTTAGATTTTCTCTAAATATAACCAGAATTTCCATAACTTTTCAGACAATTCCTTAAACTAATTAAACTACCGCTTTATTTTTATGTTAATTAAAATTTAATTCACCTCCCCACAATAAAAACCTACCGAGTCACATTGATTTGTGAAAAGTCTTTCATTGTGCGGAGATGCAGAGTAGTGTAAGCCTATGCACAAAATTATTCTGTCTACAACCATGTGTCTTCGCCTTTTTTTAACCTATATGCGGTTTTGCCTTATCATTTCGATGATGCTCTCGATCAGTGTGCATTTGGTGGTTAGATCTTGTGTGCAAGCTATTAGTGGAGCATTTGAGGGAGGATATCAGTTGGTTAATTAGAGAGTGTACTCTATGTCGAGGTAGTTTATCTAATAAGTGAAGAGAAGCTAAGAAAGGCTACTGGGAATAATCCTTGCTCCTTACTCCTGGTTTTTCTGGTTTAGCTAGACGGTCTGGGCACTGAGACTAGCTTGAAGGGTTGGATAACCATCTTGGGAAACCAACCCGCTTGGACACAACCTCGCCGATGCAAGGGGCTATGGCTCAAATTCTAACGAACCTGAAAGCAAGAAAGCAGATCTGGGGAAAGTTCCAGATCGCAAAAGAATTGGACATGATTGTAATTTTCATGGACTCACCCTTCTGAAAGCTCAAAACTCTAGGTTCTTTTGATTACTCTGTTTTGGTGTTTCAATTATCGAACAATCAACAATTGTAGATTGTTATACACACAAATGAAGATTGTGATTCACATTGAGATTTCTATTCTTGAAAGCCATTTGTTATACATTTTCACATTTTGATTTAAGTATATTGGGAATTTAATAATTAAACAGTAAGGTGTTTCTTTTTGAAACCAACTCACCTCAGGTGTTTCCCTTTGAAACCAACTCACGTCAGTGCACACTTGTCGTCACTTTTTGCCATTTGATCCAGACGATTGGATTATCCAGATCGGTTGATTTAATTGCAGCTGACTGGTATTGTTTTAACGATACACGGTGAATCCGTTGGAGCGGCTGTGTTTATAGTAATTGCTTTATTAGTGGTTATAACTGTGCGCAGAAAGAAGATTCTTGATTTTCGCAAGAATTCTATCGTTAGCGGTTTTAGACCATGAGGATAAAGCTATGGAAGCAGCTACACAAAGTAATATAGATAGGCTACCCATTTTCTCTTACCAAGTACTGAAACAGGCAACCGATAACCTCCACGAAAAGAATCAAGTTGGAGATGGAGGATATGGTTCGGTTTATGTGGGTAAACTTCGGGATGGTAGTGCCGTGCCAGTGAAGAAACTGCATCAAGATAACTGTAAAAGATTCAAACCGTTCATCAACGAGGTGCAGATTCTTTCAACCTTTTATTATCTAAATCTGGTTCGTTTCTATGGTTGTAGTTCTCCACAAAGTTCAGATCCGTTTCTTGTTTATGAATATGTTGCAAATGGTACTTTGTCCGATCATCTTCACCCGGAACTGAAGAAGGATAAAGGTCCAGATTGGGATACCTGTCTCAAAATTTGTATAGAGACTGTCAGGCCTTAGCATTTCTTAACTGCGATGAACCGCCTATTTTCCACAGCGATGTAAAATTTTCAAATATTCTGCTGCACCAGGAATTGCATGTCAGTCTCAGAATTTGTATAGAGACTGCCTAGGGACTTCAAATATTCTGTTGGATGAGGAATTGCATGTCAAAGTAGTGGATTTTGGGCTTTCAAGATTTGTAGCAGGTTTGTAATTTTAAAATTTCTTTGTTTGGGACAGTTCAGTAAGTTCAAGTTTATAGGGCAGTAAGTTTATACTCTATAACTGTAATTGTGGTATGGAAATTGTTTATATGGATAGAATTCTTATAAATCTATTTCTAACTCTAAAATATTCCATAATCTGAGATTTGTTTTTTTTATTATTTATATTTTTCATACACTAAAATCATATGAATGACAGTGTCCAAAAATTTAACTGTATTACAAAAAATGATTATATAGATAGAATTCTTGTGAATAGATTTTAAACACCAAAATATTCCATAAACTAAGATTGGTTTTTATTTATTTATATTTTTCTACACTAAAACAGTATGAATGACAGATTTCAAAAATTTAAACACTAATAAAACTGTTGTATGTACACTTTTATTTACTGCATATAATAATATTTATAACCACATATCTCTCCACTACATAACCCTTTAGAGATGTATATGTAGTATGGCTTCTGTGTCTCTGCTCTCTGTTTCTCGGCGATTTTCATTCCAAGTCAATATCACAGACCCACTTACATACACCCAGGATTTAAGTTGTTGTAAAAATAAAGCAAAGCAAAAATCCGTTGATAGGAGTAAAGCAAAGGACAAAGTGCCCCACTGTTGAGATTTTATATTTCTTATTCTTTATTAACCACTTAAATTTTCTTCAAATCAATGTATTTTAGGAGTTGCCACCATAATGCATGTTCTTAAAAGTTAAGATTGCTATCTAAAAGAAAAAAGAAAAAGAGTAACCATCTAAAAAGTAAAAGAAAAAAGAGTAAGCATCTCACTACTCATTAAAAAATTCAATTATTTGCAAGAACAAAACTAAATCTAATTTTATTTAATGTGTAAAGGTTTGCGATTAACCTTATTAGTCCTTGCCTGGGACTATTAGCGTTCGATACGCAGTCAACTGGCTATTAGTTGATGCGTTGACCGCAAATATGTGCCGGCTATTTACTACTTAACCAAAGTTTACCTGCGCAATTTCCTCGCAAAAAAATTTTAGCCAAAGTTTTTGTTTGGAGGTCTTATTGCCGGCCTCACGTCGCCCGATGTGCGCTCAACTTGCGCTCAACTCAATTTATCCTAAGTTCGTTCTCCCTGCGCTCAACTTGCGTTAGCCTAAGTTTTTTATCCTAAGTTTTCTTTGCTGCCTGTTCGTTCAAGGTCGCCGTCTATGCTGCGGTAACTGAGTTCCGGCATGAACGCGTGTGGGGAATCCAAGATTTGCCGATGTACGAGATGCGACAGCATGAGAAGCGGCGCTCGTCCTCTTTTTTTTTTTTTCCCATTTGTATATGATCCTGAGAGCGGTGCTCAGATCCGCACGACCGGAAACAGGGTAAGTCGGACTGTAACAGTCCAGAATCCTCTCGGCCGAAGATTTCCTCTTAAATATGGAGTAATGATTAAGCGAGGTCCGAGGTCTGGAGAAAATTGATTTGAAGATTGCAGAGCGAGCTCAAATATGGAGTCGTGATTAAGTTTTCAGTTCGTATTAAGAGAATCCTTTGAATGGCGAGGGAGAAGGGAAGCATAGAGGAGTTTATCCGCGGAGGAGGAAAGGTTCGGAAGAGAGGATGCTCTTCATCGTCTTCGTCTTCTTCCATACTGCACAATGTGAAGCTGAAGCGAGCGATTATGGTGAGGAAACGAGGGGGATCGAGCACGCCTGTTCCGACATGGAAGATGTCATCCGAGACGCCGCCTGCCATGGTATCTTCCCCCCGTCAGCCTTCCCTTGTTGGGGTTCAGGGTAATAGAGTTGCTGTTTCTGCGAGGAAACTAGCCGCTACTCTATGGGAGCTTCAGGAAATTCCATCTTTGGCTGCAAAGGGGGATATGCACGATAAAAAGGTTAAGAAAAGCTCGAGGAACAGTGAATATCACAAAGAAAAGAATACAAGCCGCGAGAGAATGCCATTGCAGTCTCATTATTTGCCTCCCCATTTGTCTCGTCCATCGCACAGTCCAAGCTTTTTTTCTGTTTGTTGCTGAAGATAGGGTCAGTCCGAGTATTTTGAACAAAATTTTCGTTCCTTTGATCTAAATGTGAGCAATTGAGAGGCGAACGACTTTGCGCCTGCTTTATAACAAAAATCTGGCAGAGTTTGAGTAATCTCCGGCATTTTTGAAAGAGTATGATGGCAGAGAGTGAGCCTTTCAATACGTTGTCCTTAACCTTTTTGTTGCACGGAATACATAAGAGGTGACTCTATCCAGTTGATAAGGTTCGCCCGGGAAGGTTTTGGCGAGTGCGCAGTCTTTTGAAGCGTGGTGAACAGTGCGAGGCTTCATTTGCAGTGCGGCATTGAGGCAGAGTACCACTAATCTGAAGCCATTGCTGTGAAATTGAGATTTAACATATCTCGGCGGTCTGAACTCTGCAGTCTTCGGGTGAACTATGCGGTCTTCAGGTGAAGTCGGCGGTCTTCGAGTGAACTCTGATTGGACCTGCGTTAACCCTGTCTGTGGTGAAATCTCGGCGGCACGGGAGGGTTGAGGGCACTCCACGAATTTTATTGTAAACATATGCATTGTGCTTCTTGGGGAGACCTGAAACATCGACTTCAATCTCTCGGTGCACCGGTTCTTCCGTCTCCTTACAGAGAATGGATGGATTCAGGTTTTGAGAAAATGGTAGAAGCTTCCCTGGATTGCATGCAGAAATTGATAGCATAAGGGGGTGAGGCTGATGCGATCGGTACCCCTGAGAGCAAGCTTCTATTTCAACTCATGGAATCGGTCTGCAAGTGCCACGATTTGTTGTAGCTGACCTCATGGAGCCCCAGAGAAATCGATTTGTTGCAACTCGATGGTTCTTAATTATAGCCTGGAATTTGCACCCCCGGGCAGGGACTACCGCTACGGCAGTAGCTCCCTTGTTTTGAGTTAGTGGTAGGTGACGTAGTTAGTTAAATACCTTTTTCAATGTAATTTGGGAATTGAATTTGGATTAATTTTCTGATCTTTATAAATGTTTGTTATTATATTAAATAATCAGAGAAAAATTTGGATTAATTGTTTCCTTACTAGAGAAAAATTTGGATTAATTGTTTCCTTACTAGTGTGCATTCTGTAATACATACAATGTATTTTTTTTTGGCAACTAAATGATCTATGAACTAATTCAATACTATTGACAGAGGATTTAATGTTCACTCTAAATGTGACAATTTAGCTCTCCGTTAATATATCATTCTTCAAATAAACGTTTCGTTCATAATAACTCTCTTAATATTTTCCTTTCTGCCTAGATAAGCAAGTGCACATCTCCTTCGTGAATGGTTTCACTCATTTCCTGCACAAACTTTAATATTAATTAGTCAAGCTCAATAATAGAATATTTTTTCAACACGGATACCAAACCTTCAATTAATTATTAAACCTAAAAGTTCCCAGTTAAATAGATATTGGAGATACGGTGAGAATAGAATATGAGGCACCTATGTCGACTTTCCTAGTAGCCATCGTTGTTCTAGGTGTAATTCTACACAAAAAAACACTTTCATTTTATTTATTTTATTCCAAGATAGAAGCTAAACACAAACACGTGTGCAGTTGAATGGTGGGAGGGAGGACTTTTCAAAAGCACACCCAAGTTTCATAATCCACGTTTAAGGCATGTTTAATATGTTAAATAGTTCACGTTTAATATGTTAAATAGTTGATAATGATCTTGCCAATTGTAAATTAAAATAGGAATAGACGGAGGAAACTTAAAAACGGTATTTGGAAACATATGATTTTATCAATTAGATCATATATGCTAGAAGGAATACTCATATATTATTTAGTCTAAACTATCCATAATTTTTTATAGTTAAAAAGATGAAAATTTAAATTACTTTTAAAACAAATATACTATACTAACAAAAACAAAAATAGTTTTAGTATAGTTTTAAATAATAAATATAGTTTATGGTTTTTTTAATAATAAATATAATTTGATACCATGTTTGACTAAAAAACAACTATCTAAGTGTGTATGTGAATGTAAAAGCAGTTGTCTATAATGCAACTTTTTGGAAGCTTTTCCGGTGGGTTTTTGCGGTCAAAATCCGGCAGCAATTTATTGGAATCGCAAGTTTGATAGCTAGTTTCTGCACAATCAAAGCGTCTCAGGGGTTTTTTAGGGTGCTGAATCCAAATATGCAGTTAAAAAACCATTTTAACTGCAACAAATTAAAATTTAACCTCAATTTCTTCCGCCGGATTCCGTCACCAGAATTTCCAAAAAATCGCATTATAGACAACTCCTAAAATATAAAAGAAATTAAAATATAGTTTAGGAAAAGATGAAAACTAAAATTCTGTAAATAGGACCCACTCTAATGTTTTCTATGCACGCTGACTAACCACGTGCACCCTCCTGCACATATGCAATAGCGGTTGTTTCTGGCCTTTGATGTTGTCGTTCAGTCTACCTTATAAGCTTTTATAAGGTAGCAGGACGGCTGGCTGACTTGATAACATCTACCACGTCCTTATAAAAGCTTATAAAAGGTATTTAACTAACGACGTCACCTCTAAAACCACCCACTCAAAATAAGGTTAATCGTAAACTTTTACAAGTTAAATAAAATTGGATTTAGTTTGGTTTTTGCAAATAATTGAATTTTCTGAGTAGTGAGATGCTTACTTTTTTGTTTTACTTTTTAGATGGTTACTCTTTCTCTTTTTCTTTTTTTAAATGGAAATTTTAACTCAACTCCTAAAATACACTGATTTGAAGAATTTTTTTTTTAATTAAATAAATTTATATTGTCAATAATTATAACTAAAACAAAGATATCAAGTATAATGCCTAAATGTAGAAATTATATTTGTTTTTAAGTAAATAATAACTATAATTTTATGTATATTTAATTAGCACAATCACTTTTACCAATGTGGTTGATATCACCAAATAAACCTATATCCACCACTCACCACATTAATAACTTTTAAGTATAATGACATAAAATTCAAAGAATTCAATGAAAAATATAGTTATGATTATTATCTCCCATTATCAATAATACAGTGTCATATAAGTCCAAGATTTTTGTGCACTTACATTTAAAGGAACTAAAGAGAGCCAACAGAATGAATACCAACAACAGTAGAAACGCCTTTTAAGAATATGCAGATTGAAGTCAATAGAAGCAGAGATAGAGTGTTGAAGACTTACCATACATACTGAGAAGCAAAAAGATTATAAAACAATCCCACAATGAGGACTCTAGATAACCCTTTTTAACCCTTCTTAGTTCCTCTTTTCTTGTTTCCGTTATTCATCTTACTAATGAGGACAACATTTTGCTCCTCCTCAATACCTGTAATAGTATTCAATATTGTCTCCTTCTAGTTGAAGTCATTCCATAGCCTCCTAAAAATGGGAAGTTATTTTTGCCAAATGTCATAACCCAAAAGTGTCCAAAAACAACGAGACATATTTAATGCCATGGACATTGGGTACTAGCTCTTTACCCTTCACCTACTAATTTTCATCTTCAATGATTCTTTATATGTCATAATGCTTCTTGAATTTATGCCTTACAGTGTTTCTTTTGCAACATCTGGTGCAAATGCTAGTTATATTATCCTAAACAAACAAGTCACATTGTGATTTTGATTTGAACTCTTAAAGATTATATTTTATATAAATGTTGGTAAAAAAATGTGGATTTTCTTTCTACCGAGCTAGTTCTGTCCATGATATTGTTATCGATCGATCCCATGAAGTCCTAGGCCAGTGATCGAATATATTATGTTGAATGCCTTGCTGCTACTGCTGCTGGTTTCCCGCTCCAAAATCCTGAAGTGCCTGTGAGTCATTGTTCTGATCTTGATTCATGTACATGAGACTACTCATCTGGTTCTTGTTCAAGAGGTTTAAATCTTGCCCTCCATCGTCAATCAGGGTTTGAGTCTTGTAGCTCATCATGCCATTGCTCGTAGTCTTCGTGCATACCATGTTCATAGATCCCCATGCATTGTTCATAGGAAAAATCATCGACATGTCATTAATTGATTGGTACGAGTACTAAAACATTGGCCCCTTTATATCTCCCTTCATCCTGTTCAGATAGCTACCATCCAATCTATACTCATGTGACAACTCTAACTAATTCAAAATTTGAATCCTCATGTTCATGTTTCGATTTAGGCATATAAACCTTGGAGAAATGTAGACGTATAAAAACTACAATAGCTAAGCTTAAAATTTAAAGATTTTGAACAGTGTTGAGGAAAACAACATACCTGTGGACGTTAAGAGGGGTTTGAAAAGGGCTGACAGAGATGGCAAGAGATGCTACACTACCACTGGTGGAAAATGAAGTAGGAAACATGGAAAGCTTCGAAGAACTTAGTAAATTAGTCAGTGAGGACGTATGTGATATAGTAGCAATTATAGTAGTAATAGAAATACTAGTATTAGTAGCAGTAATAGCGCTATGAGTAGTTGTTGCTACCATGCAAATGAAGAATTGTTGGAAGTGCCACTCATAGAGGAGGACTGTGCAGTGGAAGAATGATGATGAGTCTAGCCTTACACAAGATTTCTTGAATGGTGACGGCCTCTCCAATGACTCAATTGTTCACCATGGTTCACTGCAAATGTTCAAGATGGGACTGGTACTCTCAGGCACCAGATTATGTTACATTTAAACTATAGTTACCAAGTTCAGTCTAGCCTTTCACAAGATTTCTTGAACGGTGACGGCCTCTCCAATGACTCAATTGTTCACCATGGTTCACTGGAAATGCTCAAGATGGGACTGGCACTGTAACGACCTGCAGCTCCGCCAAAAGTGCGATCGCGAAGGGAGCGCGGTTGAGGCTTAACGAAGTGCGACTGCGGTTAGTGTGCGAGCTTCCTTGGGTGTGCGATGTTGAGATATGCGCATATGAGGAGGGCGAGCTACTTATATGTGTAGTGGCATGGAGTTAACCTTAGGGAGGTTGACCTACATTAGTAAGGGCGCCGACGTGATAGTTATGGCATTTGCGATGAAGTGTGGGCGTTGGGTAGGTCGGCTAGGCAAGCCAGGACCACGCCCTACACTTGGTATATATGGAAGTGCGTTGGAGGCATTTCTACCATCGATCATTCATCGATCATATTTTCTAGACCCAATACTTGGACACAGTGCAAAGGCAGGGGCGGAAGTGCGAGTTGGAGGAGTCGTTGTGCAGGGCTGCACGACGGGTGACCCAAGCGGGCGCCCGTGCAGCGCTGAACGACGGGTAATCCGGGTGAGGGCGTTCTTGCAGGGCTGCATGATGGGCGACCCGGGGGGGCATGCGGGTGACCATGAGGGCTTCCGGGTAGACGTGCACGACGGGCGGCCGAGTGAGGGCATCCGTGCAGGCGTGCACGACGGGCGGCCCGAGTAGGGCGTCCGCCGAACGAAGAGTTGGTCGACACGGTGAGGGCGTGCGGATAGGCGGCCGAGTGTGGGTGCGCCGTGCATGATGGTGCGATGGAGACGAAGGTTGGAACCGGAGGTCGTAGAGTTGGGCAGGCGGTACTACGTGTTGTTTCACACGATTTGGGCGGTTGCCAAGGGTTAGCAAGTGGGACTGCGTGTGGGCAAGTGTACACGGTTTGGGTGTCTGTGGACCAAATGAAGTGCGAACCGTGGAAGATGTTCGACAAGGCAAACGATGGGTTGGTGAGTCATGCGGCGACCGTGCTGAGGTGCCAACGCGCTAGGCAACCGAGTTTGCCGAAGTTGGAAATTTGGCTAAGTATAAATTTGGGGTTTCCCAAGGACTTAGCCTATACTTGTAAAAATGAAGATTGTATAATATATTGATATCGGGCAGACTCATATTGCAGGGAGTTGCCCCTCCCTTTATACTGTTGTGCATTTCTCTTGTATAATGTTGTTGATAATGAAAGTGTATGGGTGTTCATTGGTATAAATGCACATTAATAATACTTGGTAACTAAAATAAAACGAAGTATAGATTGTTAAAGCATAGTCTACAATCGTAAGTATTGGTGAAAAGAAAACAGTTGGTAATGCCGCACCTCGTCTAGCATGGTTGGAAGACTACCGTAGGCTTGGGGCGTGACAGTTGGTATCAAAGCTCGGCTGGAGCTGGTGTAGAGCAAGGTTGCTCGTGATGAAGTGACAGTGGAAGCAGGTACTTGCAGGTGAAGGAAGCTAGTTTCACATACAAGTGGAACAAGGGCCGCTTCATGGTTACAGGGAACTTGGTGAAGTTGGTGAATGGTGAAACAGGTTTACTAGGGGTGAAGCACTAGTGCTTAGGCCAAGCTGAACGACAAGGCATGGCAGGTTTGGAAGAATATGAAGGGAAGCTCTTGCTTACCTTATACAGGTTGAAGCGGATGAAAGAGGAGAATCCCCAGATTCGAGAGAAGCTTGCAGTCTTAGAAAAGAATGTTGAAGACGAGCTTCTTCAACTTGGATGGACAATGGAGCAAGATGAAGTTGTAGATTGCACTGACAAGGAAGAGAAAGCTATGATGATAGTTGAAGATGTTGCAGACATGACCATGATCGAGGATGAGCTTGAGATTGATCAATTTGGACCAGGATCGTGCAGTTTGCAGACATGGACGAATAAGGACACTCCCATGGAGGAACCTCATGATGATGATGATGTAAGTACTATTGATACTTGTGTTCCACTTGAGCATTTGGTAGATGGATCCTATGTAGGGAAGGGCAAAGCCAGTTTGCCGATGCAGGGGAGCATCTTACCATGGATGTCTATGATGAGACCTTGTATGGAGAAGCAACGATTGCTGATTGTTGCAAAACTTGTTGGGGTTGTTTGTGACCTTATGGTAGAAGGAACAAAGGCCCGTGAAAAGGGGGGAACATGATGATCGTTGCGGATGAATGGATCATGCTTTAGTCACATTGGCTAAGTGCCCGACATGACTCATGGATAGATTGGAGGGCACACACTTGAGTTGCTTGGGTGGACTTCTCATGGCCGAGACCAAGAGAAAGTCTTGGTGGAACCTTTAGTGGGGGAGTTATGATGGAGAAGCTCATGTGATGATGATATGGTTGGGTGACTGAGTTCACTAGACCGAAGATTGCAGACTTGGGTGAGGATGACCGATTGTTGTGATGGATCTACTTGGTTGGACTACATGGCAACTTAGTCATGGACATCAGGTTGGAGACATGGAGCATGGCAGTCTTATGTAGGGACATTGTGCAGGAGCACTTGTGGAGATGTCACTTATGGGCATCCAATGAGGAGTGCCGAGGCAGGGGTGTTGTGCAGATGGATTTGCTGATGTGACATGGAGATGTTTTATTTATGAGCCAATGGAGAGGTTGTGCACTCTTGTACAACAAGGGCATGGACTTGGATGGAGTTGTGAGCAGGCTATGGAGCATTTCTACTACATGGAGAGCTGAGGCATCTTGCAAAGACCTTTGGGCCGAGACTTGTATGCTTGCTGAGATGTTGGTTGGAGATGTCTCATAGAGCTCATAATGACATGCGATTGTTGTGACTTTTGGGGACTTCACAATGGTGGACTTAGAGGATCTGATGCATTGAGGAGCTGAGGTCAAAGACTTTGATGCAAGATGGGGTGCATACTTTCAAGTACATGTATGGGAATGGCTTGAAGTGGAGGATCGACATGAGACACTTTGGAGTGATGGAGTTATGACGATGATGATGCCTTGGTGGCAACACTTGGGCATGGGTTGAGCCAAGACTCAACCACTTTTGACACATGGAAGCTGATTGATCTACGATCATGGGCAACACATGGATAGATGAGACAAGTGTATACTTGTTTCTATGGCAGAATTGAGGGATGACACATTGCAGATATGATGGAGGTTGTTTCATGGGCCTGGATGTGGCACACCAAGAGTTGGAGTTTGATGAGACGGTCTCTTCATATTGAGGAGGCACACATATGGATGATGTTGGGAGAGATGTGGCTGATTTTATGCAGCACATTGACACCAAACATCATGGACAGGATGTTGCAGATGAGATGAGGACTACTTCATGGACCTAAGCATGGCTTACACTTATATGGAGATGGATTCTTGATCGAGTTGAGGATGTGACAGGATGTTCAGAGAAACAACTGATGGTGGCATGAGGATGTAGATTCTCATGGTTTGGACGTGACAGTTGGATTAGCTACCCAACTAGTTCAGACATGGGGGCATGCAGTGTGCGGAGATGTGTTAGCATTTGTTGGAGTATCATGGTAGCAGGTCACATGAGGACGACACATGATGAGGTTGACACGAGATCTTGCAGTGGGAATGTAGCTTGAGATGGAGGGGCCAGCCTTCCACGATGTAGAGCAGCATGTGGGGATTGTGACAGGGTGATCGATGATCATGGATTGAGATGATTTCCGATGTATGACATACCGATAGGTGTATACCTTGGTATGGTGATCTTGGTGACAGATGGTTGCTAGGATGGTATGTTGTCGAGGATGACAACGACTTCAGGTGGAGGAGGATGTAACGACCTGCAGCTCCGCCCGAAGTGCGACCGCGGAGGGCACGCGGTTGAGGCTGAACAAAGTGCGACTACGGTTAGTGTGCGAGCTTCCTTGGGTGTGCGATGTTGATATATGCACATATGAGGAGGGCAAGCTACTTATATGTGTAGTGGCATGGAGTTAACCTTAGGGAGGCCGACCTACATTAGTAAGGGAGTCAACGTGATAGTTATGGCGTTTGTGATGAAGTGTGGGCTTTGGGCAGGTCGGCTGGGCAAGCCAGGACCACGCCCTACACTTGGTATATATGGAAGTGCGTTGGAGGCATTTCTACCATTGATCATTCATCGATCATCTTCTCTAGACGCAGTACTTGGACGCAGTGCGAACGCAGGGGCGGAAGTGCGAGTTGGAGGAGTTGTCGTGCAGGGTTGCACGACGGGTGACCCAGGCGGGCGCCCGTGCAGAGTTGCACGATGGGCGACCCGAGTGAGAGCGTTCGTGCAGGGCTGCACGACGGGCGACCCAGGCAGGCGTGCGGGTGACCGTGAGGGCATCCGGGTAGACATCCACAATGGGCGGCCGGATGAGGGCGTCCGTGCAGGTGTGCACGACCAGCGGCCCGAGTAGGGCGTCCGCCGAACGAAGAGTTGGTCGACATGGTGAGGGCGTGCGGATAGGCGGCCGGGTGTGGACGCGCTGTGCACGACGATGCGGTGGAGACGAAGGTTGGAACCGAAGGTCGTAGAGTTGGGAAGGCGGTACTACGTGTTGTTTCACACAATTTGGGCGGTTGCCAAAGGTTGGTAAGTGGGACTGCGTGTGGGCAGGTGTACACGGTTTGGGCGTCTGTGGACCAAACGAAGTGCGAACCGAGGAAGACGTGCGACAAGGCGAACAATGGGTTGGTGAGTCGTGCGGCGACCGTGCGGAGGTGCCGACGAGCTGGGCAACCGAGTTTTCCGACGTTGGAAATTTGGCTAAGTATAAATTTGGGGTTTCCCAAGGACTTAGCCTATACTTGTAAAAATGAAGATTGTATAATATATTGATATCGGGCAGAATCATATTGCAGGGAGTTTCCCCTCCCTTTATACTATTGTGCATTTTCTCTTGTATAATGCTGTTCATAATGAATGTGTATGGGTGTTCATTGGTATAAAGGTACATTAATAATACTTGGTAACGAAAATAAAACTAAGTATGGATTGTTAAGGCGTAGTCTACAATCGTAAGTATTGGTGAAAAGAAAATGGTTGTTAGTGCCACACCTCGCCTAGCACGGTTGGAAGATTACCGTAGGCTTGGGAGCGTGATAGGTACTCTCAGGCACCAGATTCTGTTACATTTAAACTATAGTTACCAAGTTCTGTCGTACAGCCATCCTTATGTTGATTACTAATTCCTTGAATATTTTGGAATCATGTCCGTCCGAATCCCAAATATTCAGGGAGTCAGCAATCGACTTAAACTTAAGATGTTCGTACTCTTTGGATTCCAATTCGCTATCATTCTGTTCATGATGTTGGTCAAAACATTCCACCAGCGTGTCGCCTCCAACATTAACTGTTCCAGCATCCATTGTACTTAGTACCTCGGCCCTGAACACAGAAAAGAGAAAAGAAAAGATGAATTATATGAATATCTACAGGATTCAGCATATAAAGCGTCTAGACTCCACATGTATCATGAACACATGACGTTCATGACATACGTTAGTTAATTAATTTGACAGAGATAGTTAATTACTAATACTAAGTAGTAGGAAATATATAAAGATTATTTGACAGAGGTGATTAATTACCTGCAACAAACAAAATATATAAAGATTATTTGACAGAGGTGATTTGCAACAAACAATAGTCCTGCACTTGGGAGAATAAAAGTTTGCACCTACCCAACTGCCTGGTGAACACAGAAAATAACACAGGAGCCTTTCTGGAAATTTGAAACTTGACTAATGCAAGGATCAATTAGTTTTAATGCTTGGATCATTTAGTTTTTATGCTCGGATCATTTAGTTTTTATAAAAAATTATGCTAAAAAATGCTGGGATCATTTAGTTTTTATAAAAATTTATACTAAAATGGGGTAATTTTTTTTATAGGAAGATTAATTAGTAAATTGGAAAAAAAACAAAATTAAAGGAATAATTTCTATATTATAAATTTTTTTTTTGAGTAAGCTAGAAATTTGATTATTTCAATTTCTTTTTTATTTGATTAGTTCACTATTATTCACAAATGGTTATGGTATAATCTAAAATAAATAGCTAATCCTTAAAAATAAATAATGTAAAAATTTTATTGAATAATTAATTTAATTAAAAATAAATAAAAAATTATTACCATTGACATTAAATAATATAAATGGTTCCCATACATATCTAGCACACATCATTTCTTAACTTTATGTGATTTAAATTTGATTTTTAAGTTTACTTTTTGAAACAATAAGTGAGTTAGTAATTTAAATTGCAATAAAATAAATAACTTCTATATTAACAAAAATTATAAAATAGTAAATTGGTTGGAAATTATATAAAAAAAACAGTAATTTCTATATTGGAAAAAATTATAAACTGATGAATTTCAGTGTTAAATGGTTAAGTAATTTCTATATAAATGGTAAATTGTAATAAAAAATGAGAACTTCTATCTTACCAAAAGACATAAAATAGTAAATTGGTTGTAAACTGGTAACTCTTATATAAGAAAACAACAAACAGTTACCTATATACTGGAAAAAATTATAAACTAACAAATTTAAGTGTTAAAGGGATAACTCCCATTAAAAAAAAGAAATTATAAATTGACAAATTTACGTGTTAAAGGGATAACCCCATTAAAAAAATAAAAAAAAGATAAATCCAGAATTAGAAAAAATTATACAAATTATAAAATGACAGACCTTAGTTGCAAATCCACAACTTTTATAATAAAATAGAAAAACAGAGAAAGGGCCTATAGCATTTTAGAGGGGAGAAATTAACTTGGAAATAAGTAAACATAAATATCCTTGTTAAAAAAAATTTAATGAATTTTCCAAAAATAATTGTTTAATTTAAAATTAAAAAAATAAAATAAATATTTGTAAAATATATAATGTTGAATTTTTTCAGGTTCAATTTTTTTCTCTATCTAACCGATTTCAAATTCAAATTCAAGTAACTATGATTTAAACACATTGTCTAGAATAACCCATAAATGCATTAGAATAATTAGAACGAATAGAGAATTTCTTTTTGAAGATTATGAGACACCTCGCCGCTCTATGCACGACCTATTGATTTAAACATGTTGTCTAGAATATCCCATAAATGCATTAGAATAATTAGAACGAGTACAGAAATTTTTTTGAAGATTATGAGACACCTCGCCTCTCTATGCACGACATATTGTTTCAAGACAAAGTGGATGGCCATGATTCTGGACCCTCATATGCAAATTCAAGAGTGCAGGAGACCCGGATTAGGGGGAGGGTGAACCCACTATGGAAAAATTGTTATATGAGAAAGTGATACCCGCACATTCGATCGCACATCACAAAGTCGGGGCACCCACTCTCTTGACGTAACTCAAAAATATTGTGGAATAGACCACTTTTGAAGAGGATGCGCTTACATGCAGGGAACGAAAATGCGCCACACCTCTGAGAGAAGTCCTCCCTCAACCTCATGACAACCGCAAACAAAATATCTGGAAATGTAAACATTCTAGACGACTAAAATAACAGTTCAATGGCATAAATATCATGAACTTAAATTGACTTAGCTAATGCAATCATCATTTCAGACATAAATTTCTATTTTCTCCCTCCAATTTTAACTCGAATGAGATCGTCGCCTTCTTCTGCTTTTAACATTGGTGTCTTTCTCGTTAACATTGGTGTGTGGAGGAAGTTCATTCTCCTGCACAATGAACTTCCTCCGAAGAACACTTCCGCACAACCCTCCACGGATACGTGTAGAGAACAACAATTCACCTCGGCATAATCAAATGTTTGGGCATAAGCGTATTGTGTTTCTGCCACCACACTCATAAATAATAATCACTCACAAAGTAGCATAGAACGCCATCTCACGATCTAATAAGTAACCGCAAGGTTAACATAAATTGTCACTGTTTTACCACGTGGATTCTCATGATATGTGCGGAGAAAGTTTGAAAGTTTTGCAAGAACAGTCTCTGCACACAAGTAAACTTCAACATATTGAACTTCACATTTCACACTTAAACTTCACACAAGAAATGTTTCATTAATAATATGAATAGGAGATTTGTTCTTGTTTAGCATTCTCTTTTTCCCTTTTCTCATTTAGGTAAAGTACTTGTAACTGTGTCAGTTCTGACATAGTTAGACATAACAGTAGTATAATAAGTAACCGCAAGGTTAACATAAATTGTCACTGATTCTCATGATATGTGCAGAGGAAGTTTGAAAGTTTTGCAAGAACAATCTCTGCACACAAGTAAACTTTCGCATATTGAACTTCACATTTCACTCTTAAGTTTCGCACAAGAAATGTTTCATTAATAATATTAATCGGAGATTTGTTCTCGTTTAGCCTCCTCTTTTTCTCCCTTTTCTCATCTATGTAAAGGACTTGTAACTATGTTAGTTTTGACATAGTTAGACACAACACTAGTATAATAGTGTTAGTGAGCACTCACCCATGAAATAGTCACTCACAAAAAAATAGTTTTATTTATTAAATTTGAAAATTATTTGTGAAATACTGAAAAAATGAAATGTCTTTCACTATGTGAATTAGAATTAGTTTAACCAATATAAAAATAGATAAAAAATATTTTTGAATTTAAAAAAAAATAAAAATATTAAAACATTTTCTAGAAAATTGAGATAAAATTAAAAAAACTCAAAATATTAGAAAATTTGGACACTTTGAAGAGATTACCATAATCCTGACGAGAGAGAAATTAGTAAGACACTGGAAAAGCTGACTAATTAAGCAAATTAAGCCTACAATTTCAGCCCAATTTCTTTTTTTATATATCGATATGAATTTATTTAGGCTTCAAACAACCCCGCAGACATTAGGAACTTGATTATGCATATCCTTGTATCCAGCGCCGTCAGTTAATTGCGAGTACTTGTCTCGAGATTGCTGCTAAACATTTGTTGATTCTGCAGGTGCTGTACCCATCGCCATAGGTTAAATGTGAATACTTTTCGTGGAGATAAGACACCGTCAATTCTTGTGGAATCACAACCCCTCTTGATAATACAATTAAAATGATCATCCAGCGCTGTATAAAGGGCATACAAAAATCAAGTTTTATTGTTTCGATTAAAGCTTTCGAATGGTGGTGCAGGTAAAGGGAGCCTAGGCGTTTTCTCATCATCGTCATTATGTTATGGTGTGCATGGAAATGGAGAAATCACAAAGTCTTCAGAGACTCAAAGATCCTCTATCAGTTTATCCTGCATAACATTATCGCAATTTTTGACTCAATCCTAAAAAAGCTGCCCAAATAATTTGGGCCCGTCTTATGGCTGTGGCGTTTTTTGTCCTCGGTATATATGATGGATTTGTTGCAACAAGCTTCTATCAGCATGTGCTTTCTTGTGCTCTATTGCTTTGAATCTGAGCCGGGTTCTGGATGTTTTGTATTTAGTTCTCTCAGTCTTTTTCTGATAAAACTATGTGTCTTCTGTTCTAGCTGTTCTGATGGTTTTGTTTCGTGGCTTCACAAACTGCTCTTTTTTTTGTATCTTATCATGGTTTTTTATATTGACTTAATATAATCTAGAAAGCTTTTTTCTCTTGGAAAAAAAACATTTCTAATTAATTAAAAAAAGAATTCAAATCCGATTCTTTAATCAACTTTGGTCAGAACTCCGAACGATGAAATTGAACATAAAACAAAATCCCTGCCAAAATTTTAAAAGATTACAACATTATCAATGAATGCATGCATCAATAAGTGTCATAAAATATAAATATGCAGGATACAGCAAACATTCAATGACACAAAATATTGTTTTATACCTTTTCATGTCATGTCTTCCTTCGCTTTTATGAAAACACTGAAGCTACTTTGCAGACACGAATTGTTATTCGTACAACTGTGATTTACAGAAATAATAAGCACATAGTATCAGTCGTACATTAATATTGCATATATTAATACTGTCTATATTGTTAAATGTAAACAATGAATTCATTTGCAGACATGTTTGTTGAATTCTGGATCTACAAACATCCATCCGACTTTCAAACAAACTTTATTTCAATATTGAAATCACATTTGTTGAGCGTTGTCTTTCGGATCAACGACCACCATGTAAAACTGGGCAGCAAATTGTAATGTCTCCTATTTTTCCTACTTTCTGCATATGAGCTGAAGTAGTTTTACTGCCAGCGTTAAGCTTATCAAAACCAGATCGCACGCACATATTTGCTCCAGTCTCTCCTGTTTTCGATGGATGAAGCAGTGCCACTGCATCGTCAGGCTAATCTAACACAGAACCCACGCTAATCTAGGCCAGCCTTATTTACCAGGCCATAGGTTATTTAGTGCTCTAAGATGATCTATTTGGCATTTAATACACCGACAGTACCTGTGACCCTGATGGGTATGGGACTAAGATTAGTGGATGTCCATGGGCAAGCCTTATTTACCAGGCCATAGGCTATTTAATGATCTAAGAGAACCTATTTAGCATTTAATACACGGACAGTACCTGTGGGCGAGTGCTATTTCATGGACTATAGCATCATTAATGCTATAGTCCACGTAACCCGGAGAGCCCATCGCATACATGGATGCACATCGATTCACTCACCTGCGGCAATGCCCGTTCCTGCCCTCCCTCCTCGCCTTTAATCGTTCTGACCCACACAGCTCCATAATTCGTACTTCTATCACATCAGTTGGTGTATGCAATTTGAATGTCAATGCCACCTCATCGTTTACGATTTCAAACCTCCCTGTTCACTATTTCAAATTGGCAATGGCGCCCAATTTTTTTGAAATTAATTTAAATCCTAAACAATTTCAAACTAGCGCGCAAATATTTTGTTATCCCTGCTCTCTGGTGTCCGCTCTCGTAGCAGACTGGCCTAGGAGCAGAGCCC